>SBIQ01000092.1:0-29901 GCA_014805555.1 Astathelohania contejeani | reverse complement strand
TATATTTATTTACGATAAGAAGGAGAATGAAATTATATTAGTTGAAGTTGGTATAACGAGCCAAGATAACCTCCAAATTGTTGAAACAGAGAAGAAGAGGAAATACGACCTTTTGGCGAACGAATTAAGCTTGCTATACAAAGCAAAAACTAAAATAATACCTTATGTTATGACATGGGATGGTGTGGTAACCAAGTATCACAGGAATTATCTTAAAGAATTAAATATAACTTTAGGATGGAGGCATACATCCAATCGAAGGTATTGAAAAAGACGTTTGAAACCATATCACTTGAGTACAGAAGGAGTATTGAGATTGATATGGGCAAATTTATCGAGTGGAAGAGGCTATGAAAAGATTAAAAGAAGTAAGTGCCACTGGATTCCAACCGCAGGCCATCGAAAAGAAAGACAAAGAATAACATAAACTTTTAAATATGTTTTACGACTTATAAATTATATTTCTTGCTATGCTAACTTTAACCAAAATGATTTGTTTTTCATTTTATCATAAAAATGTATCAGGTATGTTATTTTTAATTGATATTTCAATTTTATTATTGTGTTTATTCAAATTTCCTCTTTTGCATCCTTCCAGGCTATGTGATATCAGAATTTTTTTTTTATTTTTATAGCCATATTTAGTTATCGATAAACTATAAATTGTCGTTATCTATATGCATAATATATCAGGTATTCAATTATAGCCTATTGTCATATACTTTTCATTTTCGGATTTATAGTTATCACTATAAAGTATTTTCTTCTAAAATAATACTTATATTTTAAATAAAGCCATAAATTGCTTTAACACGGTGATTGTTATTTCTGTGCGTCATTGAGTTTTGAAGTTTATTAAAATTTGAATACATTAACAATAACTATCATAAATAATTGTTTTTACTAATTTCGTTATATAGTAGCGCCCGCTGCATACTTATTGAATCCAAAACTAAAATCTATTTTATGCAAAGCTTACTGCTAATAATCGATGCATAAGTAACAATATAGATATATTAAGTTCTTCGACTTTTAAGATTTCTGCACTTATCGAAGAAATATTTGTTGTGTATTTTTCATTTCTTTAATGCTGAAAAATCATATATTCATTTCTCATTTTTCATTCATAGAAAACGGAACTTTCCAAATTTAGTGCATAAAATTTTCCTAATACACTGGTTTTAATTACACAGTATTTTAAACAATATCTTAATTGAATGTTATGACATAATATTAAAAAGTCAATTAGTTTAAAATATCGTAATCAACCAGAATTTCCTAAAAACTATTCATTTAATGTTTGTACAGCGTTTTTAATTGTTATTCATTGGCACAGCTTATTCACTCTTGCAAAGAAATCAAATCTGATCTTATCAAATGAATCTCATAGAGTATTACTACTACGGTAATCAATAATACCCAAGTATTTGTATATTTCGATACTAAATGAGAAGTGTTTTATTTTTGCATATACAATTATTCGTGGTCGATTTTCAGTATTCTCTATCTCAATAAAATTAATTATTATATTTTCCATATTAACGTCTTCATGCTATCAGTGGACGCAAATTTGAAATCATTAATTAATTATAAATAATTAATAGCATGTTAATATTTGTATTCTGTATCTATTGTAATGGGCGATTGTTCCTTATTCAAGCAACGTATCGATATACGAAACAAAGAGATAAGGATTAAGGCTATCGTCTTATAATATTCCTCTCATTGCCATTATTAGCTACACCCAAATGATTAGTTCCAGTATTTTGAACATAATAAAAGTCATCTCTGAATTATACTATTAGTTTGAAGAAACTTAATTTAAATTGCTTTTTACTATTTATAAATAATCGATATTCTTTGAAACTTTTTTTAACATTAACTTATTTAAATTTTAATACTCGATAGTCAATTTATTTTAATTAAAACAAACAGAATTAATTTTTTTTCTTTTCACTCTATGTATGTACTCAATTACTTATCAAATATTTACACTAGATTTCTTGATGCATAACCTAAGCCAAATATTCATTTTTTGTCGGCAAATATGGTCTTATAATAAGTTTTTTTTAGCAATTATCCAAATCATTTTAATAATGAAATATGCATCAACTGCAGTGATTGTTGAATGAAATAATTCATCAAATATGTTTCTAAATTATACTTAAAAATTTTTAATTTACAGAATACATGATGTAATTAACGTGAGTAGCTATAATCCACACTAGCCTTAGAATATGAACTTATATTTGAATAAAATAAAATAAAGCGCATTTATACACGTCATTTTTTTAAATATAATATTTTATTTGATGTTAAAATATTAGCTATCATAATCTTCAAGTGGCTGAAATAGAACAAATATAATTTCTTGTCAAAGTCACTTAGTTTATTATATAATGACCAAAATTATTCTTTATATCGCGATGCTGGATAGATGGTGGCAAAACTTGAAAAAATTACTTCAATAATTAAGTTTACTTCTACGATCAAGGTGTGTTATACTTCATCTTGACCGTGATTACTTATAATAATTATATAATATATTTAAACTAATTATTTGAATAAAAAAATAGCAAGCAATAGAAGTAAAAAAGAGTTAAAAAATAAAGATGATAGCATTATTGTATACTAACCATAATCAATATAGTAAATATAAAAATAAATACTTTTTTATTACGCAAAATATCCTTTCATTAGGCCAACATACTAGTAGAAATTTGTGATAAACTGATAATAAATATCATGAAATATGCAAACATTAATACTAAAATGATGAATGATATTGCAAAAGGTGTGAATAATCTGGTAAAGAAGTTTTGTTGGCGCTTTAGTTATTGAAAATCGCATCAAATCTAGTAAACTAAAAATTGCTTTTGCCCGGAATCGAACCGGGGACCTCGTCCGTGTGAAGGACGCGTGATAACCGCTACACTACAAAAGCGTAGTGATTGTTATATTTATATATTATAACACATTTTTATTCGAAATAATTTATTTTAACAAAATTAAATATCAACTTTGATGTCATTGATAAAGTAAAATTATAATCTAAAACTTTCGTACAATATTTATGTTTTAATATTGATCAACTCAATACTTTGTTTATTTTTTAATGACATTAAATAAATAAGTTAAATTAGCTTTTTTTTGCATAAATATTTGTTAATTTATCACTTAAAAACCAGAATATGGTCATAAGTACAAAATGAGTACTTTTAATTGTCATGAAAGAATAAGTTGATACTTTAAAATTTAGAATATAATTCTATTTTATATTTATAATAAAATGTTATTGCTAAATAATGTTCATGTAAAAAATTAATACTTTGATATTTAAATCAGATATCGATGATATTATATAATGCCGTATACTAAATAAGCAAACTGATGTTAAACATATGCGTATGTTATTGTAGTTATTCACTAATTAACATTATTTTATTTTATATCACAAGCACCATTAATAAAATGGAAGGATATTAATTGAATCAGTAATAAAAAATATGATGTAAAATAATGATAAAAAAATAAATATTTTGTCATATTAAAGCGGAAATGTGATTATAAGGTAATTTTTAATATAGAGCGAATTATATAAGTTATAATGTTAAAGCATGTAATTATTCATCATAAATTTGAAAAAGAAGCAATATGTAGTTAGGATTTATTATTATCGATAACATTATTTAATTTCAAAATTATTACAAAATATTTGTATTATGATTTTTATTTAACAAATCAAATGGATCTTCTTATTTAAAAATAATAAATTTGGAAATATCGTGAATTAAACAAACAAATCGACATACATGCCTCGATGTATTGAAGGATTAAATGCATATTGGAAATAAACAAACAAAATATATATGTCTATAGGAATGAACACGTAGCATGAAAGTTTCAAAATTGTATTAATATTGTTTAGTAAATTAATGTCTTAAATTTATATTTGATCATTTTTATTTATTTTACAGTTATTAATTATTACTATATTTAGATTTTAATATGTAAGAGCTAACAAGCTTGCTATTCCATCAATCCTTATACTTTCTCATCATTCAAATTTTTTGATTTTATTTTTCCTCGATGCTGTCTCCATATGAATTTATCGACTTTTTTACGCATTAATGTTTTTTTTTGTTAAATTCCTTAAAATTGTTATTAATCCAATTTTGTTTAGATAGCTTTTATAATATTTATTAAAGATGAATTTTTATTTACACTCAATATAATATAATAAGCTCATATACCAAGAGACCTTATTTTCTCATTTTTCGATTCTCGCATTCTAAACGTTGCCTTGTATATTTATACTTACCTCGATTTTTTACTTTTAAAAATAATTTCTTGTTTTTAATATGTGATAATTTAAGTTATACCTATTCTTTATTTGTGTCAATATCTAAACTCCTTTAAAACAACGATTATAGCAAATTATAGTTAAATAATTGATTATTTAAAACATATTTCACAAAGGTAAATCAGAAAAAATATATATTCAAAATTGAAATATCATAGTTGGCATGCTATCGATTTTGATATGAGCATTTAGATATATCTATCTAAAATATAATGATTTATTTATTTTCTCAGTTAAGAAAATCCAATGATATTAGATGATTAAAGTATTGAATTATATATTCATAATATTAAAACAAATTAAAGAGTGAATACGAAGTATTTTACTAATTAAGTTTTATAATCCTTTATCTTATAAAAGAATATAATGAAATCACCCCAATAAAAATGAATGTAAGAAAAATTCCAATGCCTATAAAAAAAAATTTATCAATATCTACTCTTATAGGATCATATTTGATTTACGTTGATAACAGAAATATTTGTATGTCCCAATTAGAAAATTGTTGTGATGTAATACAATTAATCAATGCTCCAAACACAAACAAACTTATAAATTTAAAAAACAAACTTGTTGTTGTCCAAGGAAGCAAACTCACAATTTATGCATTAAACAAAACAGAATTAACTTTAAGAGAAGAACATTATTTAATCGATATTCCTGTAAAAATAATAAGTAGTGATGATGCATTACTGGCATTATTCCACAAAGGTCCATTACAGATAATCAGAAACAACAATATCGAAAGTGTTCCTTTTATAAAAAATTTAAAGGTTTCTATTTGTGATACATTTATAGATATTTTTATTTATGGTATAGATTGCTATCTTCTTTCTGATAGTGGAAATGTATATAAATTGTATTCTCCATTAATAACAGGGCAAGTTATTCTAAAAAAGCCTATGAAAATAATACCAGAGCCAACTACTTTTTTATCTGAACAACCAAGTCAAGTGGGAGTAAATGGAAAAAATTTGTTTATTTGTTATAAGACTGGATTTGAAGTCTATAAAATTAATGGAGATATATTATATTTAGAATATACATATAAAAGAAATGACTGTAGGTTATATTTTTATAATCATGTATTCTGTGCAGAAGATCAGTTTTTAGTGGCGAATAAAGCACCTTGTTTACTCATTAATGATAAAATCCAGAATTGTTATCTCAGTGTTACAGGAGAATATATAGCCATTGGCCCGAGTGCTTTATATTATATTACTGAAGGAGAAGATAAAAAAATAAATACTAAAGGTATAGAATTAGTTAAAAAAAAATCAGTGGATGAACAAGTAGAAGATCTATTTAAAAATATAACATACTCAATCCCGTGTTTAACAGAAGAGGATCTTTCGGAAAAATATATTTTAAAGGTTGAGCAACATATCAATACGTTTCGGATTTTATGTCTTGATAAGATAAAAGCTGTCCAATTAGAATTAAAAAGCATAAATGATAGTTTGGATAAGAAAGTAGAAATAATAGATAAAAATTCAAATGAATTACTCGAGAAAGTAAAAATAATTGATAATAAAAAGATGAAGTTATATGAAAAATTAAAAAATATAAATAAGCGAATGGATAAGCTGATTAATCTGAAATGTTCAAATGACCCAGTAATTGCCACTAGAATCAAATTGATTGAATCAAAAATGAAAAATATTCCAAGGGGTAGGTTTGGAAAATATTTAGATATCTTAAAAATACAAAAACAGATATTGACATCGAAGGTTAATATGTGGATATAAATATTTATATTATAATGATACGTAAAAGATCGAGTAGAAGAGGCTGCGAAAAGATTTGGAGAAGCAAGTTTTACTGGTGCCAACCACAGGCCATATAAAAGAAAGATAAAGAATAATATATAGCATTAACTTTTAAATAAATACGATAGTTATGTCGATCATTTATTTAATAGAGGACTTTATAATTATATTACACCTACCGTAATATTAAAGCACCTATAAAATTATCTCGTTATAATTTAAGCGAAGCATTAAGGATGGCATAGAAATAAAAAAATAAAGATATGTAATTATTAGTACTGATAGAAGAAAAGATAAAAACTTGATAAGAAATAGTAATCTTTTATTTAAATATAATTTGGTATGGTGCATTTAATAAAGAGTCAATTTTTATTTTTTCTAATGAAATTAAGATTATATATAAATAAAAATTCGGTATTAAAGCATGTTATATAACATTAGAAATATAAATAATAACAAAAATATAATCAGAAATATCAATAAATGTAAATACTAGTATTACTAGAATATATTTATTCTTTTGTAATACTAGAATGTTTTTGATGTTTGATTGTGATAAATATTATCGCTAGATTTATTAATAACATTTTGTTGCTAAAAGAGCTCTCCTTAAAAAATAAATTAATAGTATCTTAAAAAGATTATATATGAATCAAATCAATGTTATTAAAATAGAAGATAAACTACAAAAAAAAATGTAAAACTATAATTAATCATAAGTTATTTAAATTGAATTATTTTTTCTTCAATGCGTTGATCCATTCTTACTCATTTTATTTATAATCGTATTTGTAATTCTATCTATTTTTTAAGTATTGACTATATTGATTATTTTTCTATTGTTTAAAATAGCTTTAAACTAATACGAAAATTTACTAATAGTTTTAGGTCCCAGAAGCTGTTGGACAAGCTTAAACTTGGACGGAATTCGAGTTCAAAACTGTCTATTCATGTGTGTGTTTTGTAGATGGCTAACTTTTCAATTTTATTTATTCCTCCTTAGAGGTGGGAGTTTTAGAAGCTAGTTAAAAAGCCATTAAGTTTTACACATATATGGCATCTATTGCCGTATTGACTACTTACGAAAATATCCTGAGCTCTATCTAGAGCAAAAGAAGCGCATCTGAAAAAACATTGATTACAGAAACATAAAAATAGACCCCGCGCCTATAGTAAACCAAAGCAACAAGTAGACGTTCCGCTTATATTGGGATTTTTGCAGTAGGTGGGCTTTAAGTAAGTCAGCTGCACGGTTCCATATGGATAATAACACTAGGATCATAAAAGTGTCCTGGCTTGATGCCAAAAATACCAGATTACAGGTACTCAGCCTTGTTTGCAAGGTAGATCCGGCCCCGATAGACGATATGGGTTTCGACCAACAGCGATATGAGTATTTAAGGAGAAAAAACACCTCAATTGAGACAGTCGCTGCACTGGGTTAAAAATTTTATTGCATATATAAAAAGAGCCTCAATAATATAACCAAGAAATAATAAATTGTGACAGATTTTGTTTAAATCAAGCAAATTTTCTTATTTTTCTATTTAATATGTAAGTTTGTTCTATTTCGAGTAATAAACTTGTTAAATTACAATCCGGATTATTTTGTTAAATTATCTCGTAATATTTTTTATTAAACCGTCTTGCCATATTATTAGCCAAATATTTTTGAATAAACCTTTATATTTAAATAAAGATAAATTTGAGATGTTATTGCTTAAATACATTAAAAGGGTATATTAATTCAGCAATTCGATTCCAAAAAATAAATTTATTTTGATTGAGGGTTCTTATGACAAAAAAAATCCTTATAACTGGCTGTAGCTCGGGACTTGGATATGAACTTACCAAATTATTATTACAAGAAGGTAATGAAGTATATGGCATGGATAAGAATGACATTTATATTAATAATGCACTCTTTCATTTTATGAAAATGGATCTTCGTAAGAAATACCCAGATCTAAACTTTATACAATTTGATATTGTTATTTCCAATTTGGGCACATTTACTGGACTGAAAACATATGATTCGATGGAATATAGTGAAATAGAAGACGAGATAAGACTGAATATACTCATACCATTATATATTACAAAATTTGCCAAGAGCAAAAAATATGTATTTATAAATTCTGTGCTTTCACAGACAGGGTTTCCCAAATTGTCTATTTATTGTGCTTGCAAGTCATTTATTAGCACATTCAACCAATCATTGCGTAGAGAAGGGAAGGACACACTAATTGTGTATCCATATAAATTCAGAACACAAATGTTTAAAGAGGTTAGAAATTTCTTTGCTATGGACACAAAGAAAGTTGCTATTCAAATCGTTGCTGCAATCAAAAAAGAAAAAAAAGAATTATATTTACCTTTTATCTTTAAATATACACATTTGTTGTCACTTGCTTGGGATTGGTTTCAAGATGGTATTATTTCAATTATTACAAGTTGTTACTTTTTGATATGAAAAAAATATTTTTTATTAAAATTTTGTCTAATAATAAATTTTACGGCTTATTTATTTTTTCTTTTGTCTAATAGCTTAGGTATAATTGGAATAGTAAATAAACTGGTTTTTTTAATCAATAAAAATTGTTTCTAAGATATGGATTTCTTTTCCTGTGATAATTAATACATACTTAACCATTCATTGCCTCATTAATTACATTTTTTCGTATTTCATACAACCAAATACTTCGTATTAGCTTTTCGAAATGGATTCTATATTTATTTAATATAGTAGAATAAATCTAAATATACGTCAATCTTAAATAACGCAGTAAAATTTTGTTACTGTTACATTTCAGGTTAAAACGTATGAAATTATTTCAGTAGTAAATTTGTATAGCAAATCAATTTCGTTCGTCTGAAAAATGTATTGTCTCTTCTTTGAGATCTTCACGGTTTGTATCTAAATATACGTCAATCTTAAATACGATAAATTTATTATAATATTATCATAATTGAACATATTTAAATGATATTAACATTTGGCAATCTAGTATCTACCGAATTTTACTAATTAACGTTTTAATATTTCTTAAAGTAATACATAGTAATTTTTCTTGTGCTTTTAAATTTATATTTATTAATCAGGTTTGTGAAATTGTTGGATAAATATTGTAATTGTTCCTATCTTTTTTCTTAAATCATATAATTGTGATTCTAAAGCTTATCTTATTTGAAAAATAAATTATTCTTATAATTGAAACATTATTGTTATTTATATTATACGAATTCGCAAATTAATTGATATGCTTAGAGAATATCACATCTTATTAAAACATACAAGTGACATTTCGGTTTATTTAAAGGATCTTGCTGTTATATAATTATTAAAATTTTACCATTTTATATAAAATAAACATCTATTGATTATATATTCTTGTCTACTAGCGCAATAATAATGGTTATTTATCGTGTCAAATTAAACCTTTTTATTTTATAACATATGTATTCATTTCTTATCTATTATAGGCTATTCTTTCGTATCAATTAATTTTGATGAAATTCAGGCAAATTTTGTATAGATTTTTAATTCAACTGAATACTATAAAATTTTCGATCATAAGCTGATATATAATACAATCAAAATTAAGTTTGAACTGAAAATAAATTAAATAATATTAACATTTCAGTGCATATTTATCAAAAAATATATAGTCAATAAATCATTAGCATATGTCAAAATTAAAGTTTTTAAAAATGACTGCCATTGCCATACATGACAATATAAAAGCTTTTTCATTTTAAATGAACCATTGAAATATTTTACATAAAATATTTAGTACACCAAATTTGAAATACCAAATTATTCGAATATATATTTTAATATAAGCTTTTATTAATAATAGCACTTTTTTCATTATTTGAGTATTGAAGCTATATAATTCTCAAAACATTTCAAGTATCAAAATTAACAATTTGATTGATACATTTTTATATATTAATTCCATAATAGAGCTTTTTGCTATCAATATTTTATATATTAACATGATACTATCAAAAATTATGATCATATGATCTATTGAGATATATTCTAGTTGTGTATATTCATAAATTAATCAAATAAATGCCGATTAATTAATTTTTTATTTCTATATTATTTATTTAAATATATAATCATTATAAATTCTGTCAAAGATTAATTTCCCAGCATGCTCTCGCAAACAATTAGATTCTGCGTTTTAATTCGACTATACCTTACATAGTATTTAGCCTAAAAATAAAAATCAAGAAAAGTATATAATAATAACAAAACATAAAAAAATATACACATCGCAAATTATGGAAGAATCTAAAACTTTTGAAACTAAAATATAAATTTATTTTATGGTTAATAATATATGTAATTATTGAATATGTTTCAAATTGAAGTTATGAGGAAGTAATATAAAATTAAAAATATCAATAGCATTATAATGTTCATAAATATGATATTATATGAATACTGTGTTTTGTTAATTCAAGACTTTATTTATCTTAGATAATAATTTAAATTTATATATTCCATATAACAATGAGCATAGCATCTGCAAAGATCTTAGATTTTAATGTAATTTTAATTAAACCACTCTTTAAGGATTTTAGGTATAGAAAAGTATAATTATATTCTAAAAATATGAGATAATAAAAATATAAAAGAAATTTAAAAAGCAGAGTATTGAATTTATGCTCAAAACTGAAAATTGTTTTTTTAAAATGTAAAGCTAAAACCGAAAGGATTTAATAGATATATTTTTTGATTTTGCTTATAGAGAGTAAAAGAATAATAAATATTAGATTAGTTACATATTAGTGAATATTCAATTTTATTAGAAAATATTACCTTTGAAAAGTTGATATTGGTCATAAAATGAGATATATGCAAAAGGACAAGTATATGTAGGAATAAATTATAAATTTTTAAGCGATTACATCTTTCTCAAAACATTTAATAACATGTTAAATACTTAATTAATTTAATAAATAAAAAGTGTACTTGACCCCTGTATCTACTTTTACATATAGCATTTAAGAATCGTACCCTTTTGCATTGTTTCTTAAATGCTATATGTAAATGACTGGATCACTAAATTTGCAAAAAGAAATTATATGAGAAGTTATATAGATAATCCTAACAAATTAGTGAATTTAAGAAAAATGTTAATTCAGATAGAATTGTGATAATGATCACATTCTGAAGCAATTTATTGCTATATCCAAGATAAAAATGTCTTATATTAAGATAGTGCTTCAAATAAGGCAACGCCAGAAATAAACTTATAATTTGGTAAGATATAGATAATATTAATGCTCAAATATAATTATATCTGCGAGCGCTATCAATTATTTAGTTTATTTACTTTTTAATTAACAAGTACAGCTTTAATGAATTAAATAAATAACAATTTTATTTAGCTCAAAAGATAATAAAATATCATAAATTACATATACGAAATAAAGTTTCCTAATACCATTTTTAATCTATTTATGAAAGGAAAAAAATGGAATAAAATTGATTAAGATATGTAACGAAAATCAAGATAATTACCAGTTCGTAGCAACATAGAATAAAAAGATTTATTAATTATAAACATATATATTAGATTTGGTATAGAACAAAACCCAAATTATATTGAGTTGAGTTAAATAATAGCTAATTTCTATCTGATACTATCTAATAAATAAATTTAAGTATCAAGAAATACATTATAAATCAACAGTGGCATTCAAAATTATATTATTAGTGCAGATGAAAAAATAAAGCTGGTATAAATGTATGATGTGGGAAGCAGATAAGCAAATTAAGGAAGTAGATATTGTTATTAATGGAATCAAAAGATGGAATGCATCAAAAATACTTTTCCAGTAAATAAAATTTATAAGTGAATATATAATTTCTAATAAAAGATATACTTGCTATCGTATTTCATAATAAACAATTATAAAATTATACTCCATGTTCTATGATAAATCAAAAATAGAATATGAATACATTAATTTACAAAATCGATGTAAAAAATTGAAACGTGATCTCGCAACACTGCCAAAACACGAAATTTTTATCCTGGGTATCCATGAGCAATATCAATTGGCGCAGCAAGAGCTAAAATCATTTATAGAAAAATATGGTCAACACTTAGGATATATTGAAAGTATAGATAGCAATATAAAGCTCAAAATAAACAATATACCAACAACTTTGCCAGAAAACAATTCAAGCCCACATCATAGTTACGAACACATATATAAATTAAACGCAGAAATTGTTAATAATGAGATACTATTTGATTCAAATACAAAGCCGCCAGATAAATGTTTATCTAAGATTTCTAGTGGTTATGATTCAACTCTTGACAATTTATATGATAATAATATTCAGGATAATTTCAATCAATTCGCTACTTGTTTCTATTATCCCGGTGAATCAGGTGTGGATTCAAATCCTCAGAAAAAAAACCAATTAATTTTAAAACGGATTAAAACAGGAGGCACAAAGAACAAAGGAATAAGTAAATCCAGTAAAATAAAATTAAAAATTGCACCGATATCAAAACCAAAAAGAGAGGAGGTAACCATTTACAAACCAGCAATAAAATACATAAGTGATAATGAAATGATTAAGGATTATATAATAAACGAACCTAAGCTAACCCTGAATCCGTTATCAAATAAAAAAAGCGAAGATTTATATGATATAAAAATACAAGATTTACTTGATGAAGATATAAAATTAGAGAATGGTGTAGAAGAATATTTATTACGTTTTGCAGATATCTTTATAGACGAAGTTGGAATGAAAGCACAGAAGTTTGCCGAATTAAGAAATAGTAAAACCATGCTTGTCACTGATATTGAAATGGCCATGCTTGGATGTTATAAATTTAGTATTCCATCAGTCAGAAGAAAAAGAATATTTAATAATAAAAGCAAAGAATATTTAAGGCTCTGGAAAACAATAAAAAGAAAAAAATGTAAAATGTACAAAAAAAGTAAAAATCTAAATTTATGTTTCGAAGGGTTAAAAAAGTATAATATAAAGTAATTTTATTTATTTAATTTTACTTTAGATTCTTTGTATAAGTAAAAGAAGAAAAAATAATATTTTACATAAATAAAATTACTTTATATTTGAATTTCTTCGCATGAAACCATATCACTTGAGTACAGAAGAAGCATTGAGGATGACATGGACGTAAGAGATTAAGCAGGAGAGGCCGTGAACATATTTGGAAAAGCCAGTTCCACTGGATTATAACCGCAGACAACAAAAAACGAATAACATAACACTAACCCTTTAATTAAATAGTATAATTTGAATTTCTTAATTACACTAAATTTTAGGAGTCATATAAAGCGCTTAAAATCATATAATTCAGTTATTGCTTAATCAGATTGAATGATTAATTGCACATAAATCTATGCAGGGAAACATTAACTAAGTAATGATTGATATTGATTTATATAACTAACTATAAACCATAATTTTTTTTTCAATTGAAACTATTATATATAAAGTTTTTAACACAAATCCTACGTATAGCATGATTGTGCTAAAGCGCAAGCAATATAGAGTGAATATAATAAGAAAGAAAAATTTTCGAATTATTTCAAAGCATTTGACTTAGATGAAGTGATGTAACTAGCAATGTAAAATGAAAATTTCCTAAACATAAATATTAAATAAACTTTATTTGTAATAAAAAAGAAAAGCATAAATAGAAAAGTGACTGTATAAAAATAAAAGCCTAAAAATTATAAGATAAAATAAATCAATTTTATAAATATTGTTCAATAAAGAAATATGTGATTGATTACATTTTTGGATCAAATATATCACCATTCTATGCCTTTCTATTTTAATACTTCAAAATAAATTGATATAAGATCAAGCATTTTCTTAAGTGTGGTGATGGATTGCATAAACAAATCACTAATTAAAAATGTATAATTATTTTACATCTTTATTGTGAAAATTGGACACAGCCCATTCCACGTCATAGCATAAGATATAATTTTAGTTATAGCTTTATAATAAGCCAATTCATCAATAAATAATATTTCTTTTTTTCAATTTTGGGTTTATTATATCGACCTTAATTAATATATTTAATTTTTTATTATAAACAAATTTATCTATTGGCTATGTTTTACTATTATACTAATTATATAATATCTGTACAAATTTCATCTTTTTCGTTATAAATATTTTTTCCGGTAAATGAGAAATCAATCGCATCATATATATTTATTATAGCCGAAATATGATATGATGAAATAAAACAACTATTTCTCCTGATTTATGACATTCATAATATGATAGAATGATCAATTCTATAATACCCATTAATGGCTTATATAAACAAACAAAATAGATTTACAAACACCCACAAAACAATAAGAGAGCCCACGCGAGTCAGCTTAAAAGGAATAGGAAATTTAGGCATTCTTCTGTCAATCCTCTCATTTTTTAAATTAATACTTACAAATTATAGAAAATATGGTTTACTAATGAGAGTTCCATTGATGACAATCAAAAAAGAAGAATGGTACAGTTTTATAGCTGGCCTTTTTATTATTTTTAATAAATGCTTGAATGTGTTTATAATTGATCATATTATATATAATGGAATCATTAATCGTTTTATAGTTAGCATAATTTTTATATTGCATGAGTTATTAATATTCATATTAAATTATAAAAAAATTAAGCATATATATTTATCGATTTGGCTGTTAAGTATTAGCATTATATATTCTTTAAAATTACTTTCTTTTTATTTTGTAAGAATAGCTGAGAAAGAAAATATAAATGAAAATAAAAGCATTAATAAGAAGGAAAATATAAATCAAACGGAAAAAGATGATATAATAAAAGATAATAACAATAGTATCAATGAGAGTAACAATAATATAAAAGGCAACATATTTAATGAAAAACATTTATTTTTTCATTTTTTATACTTCTTGTATGCTCCTACTTTATGTTATCAGTCGGAATATCCTATGCTTGATAAAAGAAGGTGGTCTATTATAATCAGAAAGTTTGTTTTTCTTATACTTCTGATTATTGCTTTTCTTTTTGTCATGGATCAATGCACAGTTCCTTTAATTTATAATTTACAAGAGTCAAAAGGAATTTTTGATTTTATAGAAAATTTGTTGACACTTTCCTTTGGAACCATTTTGTTGTGGCTGATTTTCTTTTTGGCCACATTTGTTCTTTTCTTACCAATTTTAAGAGAGCTGACACTGTTTGGCGATGGCGTATTTTTTTGTGATTGGTGGAATTCTACGACAGTGTTGGAGTATTGGCGGCTTTGGAATCGTCCAGTTCACCAGTGGATCGTAAGACACTTATATATTCCATTGCAAAGTCGAGGATGGAGCAAGGGATGGGCATTGGCTGCTGTATTTATAGCTTCTGGTCTAATACATGAATACATAATAAGTAGCTCATTAAAAATGATTACAGGCTGGGCATTTGCTGGCATGATTGGACAGATACCAATGGCTCTTATTGCTCGTTGGATAGGTAAATCATGGTTAGTGCATAGATTTGGAAATTATATGTTTTGGAGTACATTTTGCATCATTGGCCAACCTTTATGTATTCTGTTTTATTATAGGTCTATTTTAATACAAGAAAGGTGTAATATTATTAAAGAATAAAAAATTATAAGAAATTTATATTATCTTATTAAAATATGTCTTAGTTTTAATTTGTATCTTTTTTTTTATAAAACATAATTAACTTTATTTATTTCTCTTTTATGATGTAGGCGGATTAATCGGAGTAACTTTTTGCTCAGTATTTGGGGGCATTTCACACATCATTTTATCTGGAAGAGTTCCTCTCATCATTGCTTCTTTCTGGCTACACGGCTTGTCTTCGTATATTAACGTACCGTTACCCTCACCTTCTTTCATCGGTCGGTCCTCCTTTTCACACTCCTCAGCAGCTATTATCTTAAATATAACTAATATCATTAATAAAACGGAATTGGTCTTCATTGAAAATTAAATGCTTTCTGAATATATACGTTTATGTTACATATTTCACCAATTATTTAGTAATATACAATACATTATCTTGACTTGTTTTATTGACCTTGAAGCAACTGTCTCGTTTACAAGTTTAGAATCGAACGAATAACGAAAACTGATTATATCACGACTTATTTACTAAGAGCAGACTGATGAAATAAGCGATGAAATTTAAAATAAATATTATACTTTATTAAACTGCTTATATATATTAGAATATAATAATGTATATTATATTTATCTTAAATTATTATATAACATCAATTATCAAAGCATATATCAATTTACCGTATTAAAGAAAACCTTAGAGACCATTTTCCTAGAGTGAGGCGAAGCATCGTTAAAATAAATAGTAGAATCGAAGAAAAGATAAAAAGGTTTAAGGATGGTAGTGCCAGCGGATGCTTACCACGCATAGAAGAAAAGAAAACAAAAAAACAATAAAATCAACAAAACTTATATAAATAAAAGTAAGAATGTAGATTATAATATAAAATCATTGCATATAAAAATGAATAGTAATTAAAAGGTTAATTATAAGTAATTCATGATATTATTAAGAAACTATTATAAAAAGTATATAATGATGATATATCGAGGATAACTTAATATAAAAATTTAAGTTTCTAAGTTAAATTTTATGATGTAGATCGCATAAATTTAAAATTTTTTTGTTATTAAAGATTATATGGAAAGGAGTTAATTTATACGTAATTAAATAGAAAAAGTATATTTAAATACATGCTTTTTATTTAATTAAAGAGTTAGTGTTATGTTATCCTATGATTTTCTTTTCTATGGCCTGCGGTTGGCATCCAGTGGCACTTGCTTCTCCAAATCTTTTTACAGCATCTTCTACTCGATCCTGTATGACCATATCATCCGCAATGCTTCTTCTTTACTTAATAATATGGTGTCTATTCTTTTTTTCAATACCGTCGATTGAATGCCCCTATACTAGTGATTATATTTAATTCCTTAAGATAATTCCTGAGGTACTTGATTACCACACCACACCATCCCATGTCATAACATAAGGTATTATTTTAGTTTTTGCTTTGTATAGCAAGCCTAGTTCATTTGCCATGTGTCATATTTCCTCTTCTTCTCTTTTTCAACAATCTGGAGATTATATTGGCTCGTCATACCAACTTCAACTAATATAATTTCATTCACCCTCTTATCGTAAATAAATATATCCGATCTATTATTTTTTACTATTATATAGTTCTTATCTTTTATTAAACCGAATTTTGTTTCTTTGTTTCCGTTGCTCATCTGACTGATTTCTATTTTAAATGATAATATATGATAGATAATTTTCGATCTAAATATAATAAATACAAAAAGTAATAAATAAAAAAATTCATTAATTAGTTATCGTATACTTCGGTTATGTATAACATGATATTGTTTTCTTACAGGTAAATGTATTATCGAAAAATGATATATGTTATTTAAAAGATGTAAAATCTCGTGCATTTGATTTAAGTACGCATTGTTCTGAATATTATTTTATTTTTATATAAAAGTTATCATAATTTACTTATTTAAATCAGTTTACAATTAAGTGTCAATAATATTTTTATTATGATTTAACGTATCTACAAATAATTCAGTGATCTAACATGTATAATTCATATCTTTAAGTAATTAGTACGATTTTTTACTATTTGTAATTACTAATGTGCAATCACTGAGTAAATTCTACATAGTTCACATACAACAGGAATATAATAAAAAAATGCGTTATAGTTAATGTCATTTTATTAACCAAAACAATATCAATATATAATAAACCCTATTAAAATTTATATATGCTATTTACAATCGAAATATAAATATGTACATTTATATAAGTTTTCGATTCATGATATGGCAATAATTATCCTATGAGTTTAATTTAAATATACAATTATCTACACGCGTTTTTAATTAAATACCTTTCGTTCATAATTTATATTTACAAAAATGTTTATTTTTTATTATAATGCCTTCCTTAAGTTATCTTACTTTGCGTATTAGCACATCCATATCTTTTTAGCAAATACCTGAATCTTTATATGTTTTAATCGAAAAATATAAATAATAAAGATTATATAATATTATTAATAATTATTTAGATATTACCGAATACAATGTCTATTACTTTTTATATTTAATTATAATAAGAGATAGAATTATCTGATTTGCAGGTTGTAAAGTTAAATATATCAAAAAATAAGTGCTAATAAAAAATTTGGATAGTTATTAATAACAGATATTTTTATACTAATAAAATAAATCAAAGGAATTACTTGCGAAACGTTCAAGATAAATTTAAAACAGATGATGCACACAAACACAGGAAAAGATATTTTATATGATCAATCGTTACTAATTTTTAATATGTACCAATAGTAGCCATTCTCTGATATTATATGAGGAAAACAAAGATAGATGAGTGATTTAATTATTCGATATGCAAGAAGAGATACAAAATTGATAATATAACAGGATCCAAAAATACAAAATGCACATATAATGAATTTACACTTGTATAAATTTTTTATCAAAGATACACTATTGAGGAAGCAGAAAGCAAAATGCGAATTAGCAGACAATAATAAAAAATATTATACATTATTTCTATAAATAAAGGATCATGTGTATAATACGATAAATTAAATCGGAAATAAAGGTATAATTGAAATCAATGATATACTTATATTTCTTCATAAATATAAAAGAAGGAATGAATTGATCAGCAATGGCTATTTGGAATAATTAAAGAAAAGGGAAGAGTTTTTATATAAAAAATATTATAAAAATTAAAGGTTGTACTCGGATAAGTTATAACTAAACCATAGGCTGTGATTTTATTATATTTTTGGATAAATAGTCGGCATGTTTAACATTTTTAAACAATACTCAGTATTTATACCCTTTTTTCAATAAATTATAGCCAAAAGTTTATTTATAATACGAAAGTCCATAACTAATATGTAGAAAACTTTTGATCAAGTTTAAAAAAATATTTATAATATAAATATCTTTTATAATGTAAAGTTATATACTTCAGATTTGTTTGTTGATTAAATTATAAAAATAAAAAAATATGACAATTTTGAAAAATGAAAAAATCATTCTAAATATATTATGTCAAGTATAACAATAATCATTTAAAACTAACCTCAAATTTATATCGTCACCATACAATCAATAAACATATTATTTTAGCTATATATAATAAATTTCATTAATTTATAACTTAAATCTGCTTAGATTAACTAAACTTTATTAGTTATAAAAAATAATCAGATACAGGTTACATATTAATTTAATTTCTATCTTAATACTATTAAATATAATTTATATAAAAGTTACAATATCATTGAATTTCATAATCTATTATTATTGTTATATAAATAATTGATAAGCTTAATCTATTTTATAATAATAAAACTAAAATAATACTTTATTTTATATTATGGGACAAACTGATAACCGACTATCGCAAAAGTTATCTTAAAGAGATAAATATGGTGTTCAAGATATAGACTTTATCCAATCGATCGCTCTAAAGAAAAGTTTGAAAAAGATCTAGCTTATATATAAACAAAGTATGGAGAAGGCAATAAGACTGTTTAGAGAAATAAATGAAATTTGCTGTCAAGCAAAAAGACAATTAATTAAATAAATAGACGAGGATTATATGAATTATTAGATATATTATGATTGCTAGAAGAAGCATTGAGGATGATATAGACGTAAGAGATCGAGTAGAAGATGCTGTGAAAAGATTTGGAGAAGCAAGTGCCACTGGATGCCAAGCGCAAGCCATAGAAAAGAAAGACAAAGAATAACATAACATTAATTTTTAAATTAAAAAAATGTTTGTTTATATTTAAAGATATATTAATATGAGAAGTTTATATTTTATTATGAATTAGTAAAATTGAAGGTATTTTTATGTTAATAGAGTCAAAAAGATGAAATCTATAAATAATAAGATAATAAATGGTTATTATATTACAAATTATCAATAAGCGAAACTATGCAATTATCAATCACTAACTATATTTATATTTAAAACGCATTGGTTTTAAAGCTATCAATCAGACCAATCATCAAACATTTTATTTATATAAAAATCAAACAAACCCCTGCATAAATGGACAAAATACACAAGAATAAAAAGAGAACATTCTTGCATGACATTCTGGATTTTATGGCAATGGGGTCACGATCTCTGCGTCGAGACGATTTTACCAAATGCTTTGAGCCTATATCTCCCAGAGAACTTGATAGCAGTGGGATATTGTATATATTTAGTATAATTATAAGGTATTTTATCTTGTTTCCAATAAGATTGGGTGTTCTTATTTGTGGTTCACTTTATTTTTTGGTAAGATTTTTTTTTGTTAATTTTAAAAGAGAAGGAAAAGAAGAAGAAAATAATCTATTATTTCTCATGTATTCTAAACTATTTATGTGGTCTTTTGGTGGATACATTCATCATTATGGAGAAAAGAGGAGGCTAAACACGCCTCATATATTTGTAGCCAATCACACATCTTTTTTGGATTTTATAGTATTGAGCAGTTATAAATTCCCACATGCATGTGTAACAGAGTCTCATGGTGGATTATTTGGCTTACTCTTCAGGGGAATCGTATCAAAAAATGGGTCTATTGCATTTAAAAGATCGGAAAAACAAGATAGAGCAATGGTTGTTGAAAAAACTAAGGAGCATATAAAATATAATAAAACGCCACTTCTTATATTTCCTGAAGGAACATGTGTAAACAATAAATACACCGTCCTTTTTCAAAAAGGAGTGTTTGAGATGGATGCCATTATTTGCCCTGTGGCTATAAGATATAGTAAAAACTTACTAGATCCCTATTGGAACAGAAGGAAGCATAATTTTACACAGCATCTTCTTTATCTTATGACAAGATGGTGGTTAGAAGCGGAGGTATATTGGATGGATCCTATGAAACGTAACCCAGGAGAATCTTCATTCGAGTTTGCTGCCCGTGTTAAGGAAGCCATAAGCGATAAAATATGTCTTAACAGTGTAAAATGGAATGGTTATTTTAAAAGCTCTCCTGTAATGAAAGATCGTGGAATTCTCAGAGAAGCTTATAGACAGACTTTTATAAAAAAAGTACTTACTTATCGTAACTTAGAAGTCGATCCATATAGAGAAGACCCTAAAATAGTTGAGGAGAAAATGAACCAATATTGTAAGAATTCAGAATGCCAACATGATCCTATTTATATTACTACTGTAATAAAACAGAGAATTAATAAGACTACTAAAAACTCAAAAAATAAGGAAACAAGAAATATTAATAAAATAACAGTAAAACCCGGATGTAACGGTAATTGTATAAATTGTAAAAGATGTTTTGTTGGTTTTACATATGATAGATTTATAAATTTGGTATTGGATGAATACCTCGAACTCAAACAAAAAGGAGATGAAGCACCTGAATTGAAAAATTTAAGGAACATTATAAATAATAACACAGACATGTGGTGGGGATGTTATAAGAGAGAAACCCCTAAGAAATGTGAATGCGGGAAAGCTAACTTTAGAGAAAGCATTATAAAGAAAAAGTTAATTAATAGTAATAAAATTTAAATAAAATATAATAAAAGAAAATATTTAAAATAGAATTTGTTTATTAGATTTAATAAATTTGTTTCTTTAATAATAATATGTGGATAATAATTAAATAATTATTGTCGAAGTTGGCATAACGAGTTAAGATAATCGAGACTGTAAAGAAAATGTGATGTTTCAGATAATGATATTGGATTAAAAGACAAAACAAAAATTACATCTTATGTTATGACATGGGTTAGGATAGTGATGAAGTTTCACAAAGGTTATTAAAACAGTTTTACATAACACAAATTATCGAGGCATATATTCAATCTATCGTATTAAATTAGAGACTATCTTACTAAAGTTTAAACAAGGCATTGAGGATGACACGGAAACAAACAGTATAATCGAAGAAGCGATAAAGAAATTTGGTAATATTAGTGTTAATGGATTTCCACTACGTATAGAAGAAAATAAAACAATAATACTTATATATGCGGATGGAAATATTGGAATCTCAAATAGCGAACAGATGTTTAGTAGTTAATTCTTTTATAAAAACATACTTAGATTTTTTATTATAAAATAATCAACCAATCCTTTAATCCTAACAATCTTAAACATATGATATGATTGATTATATGTTGATGAGAATTTAAGCATCTTATCATGTTTGTAAAAAAAACATAAGTATAAGAAAGATTATAAATAGATTATATTTAAATATACAATTTAATGTGGTAATTAATTTATAGAAATACTGTTTCATTTCGTTAGTATAGAAAATAATCCCATGACTTAATATTTTATGAATATTTCCTTGTGAAGGTAAATCTAAATTCTAGACTTGGGTGAAGCAAGTAACTAGTAAATTTAAATAAGCAGTAAATTGGTGTTACAACCCACAGGTGTGGTAACACATTATATCAGTGCGGTAGGTATATAGAAGGTATAGCAATGAAAATAGGATCGATCTATTTAAGCAAAATTTTTCATAATTTATTATTCCTTGGCTATGCTATAGAGGCTCTTTTTATATATGGAATAATCTGTAAGATCTTATACCGCTGTTAAATGCACCCCATAACGTTTATCGGATCTGGATCGACCTTACAAGCAAGGAGGGCACTTGTAACTCGATACTTTTGACATCGAACCAATGCATTTTTATCATTTCAGTGTCACTCGTGAGAGTTAACGTGTAGCTAACTCACCCGAGTATCCGTACTGTAAACATTCCAATTATAAGGGGAACGTTTGCGTGTTGCCTTGATTTAACTGAGCGCAGAATTTGTTGTCATATTCTTTTGTTTCTCCAAATGCGCTTTCTTTGCTCTTGATAGATCTCGGATATTTTCGTGAATCGTCAATTTGATGATGGGAGCATTAATTAATGAATGTGTAAAACTTGATGACTTTTTAATTAAACTCTAAAACTCACACTTCTAAAGATAAACCGTCTACAAAACACACATGTGGATCGACAGATTTGGATTCGGATTTTAAGTCTGCACTTCCAGTAGCCTCTGGCACCCAAAACTATTAGTAAGTTCTTGTTTAGTTCAACGTCTTTTCGGACGTAGTAACAAAAAACATATTTTTTATTTAAAGGGTTGATGTTGTGTTATTTTTTGTCTTTCTTTTATATAGCCTGCGGTTGGCATCTAGTGGTACTCACTTCTCCAAATCTTTTCATAGCATCTTTTACTCGATTTTTTACGTCTATGTCATCCTCAATGCTTCTTCTTTACTCAAGAGATATGGTTTTAAGTGTTTTCTTAAACACTGTCAATTGGATGGAATCCTTTATCGTAGGAGAGATATTTAATTATTTAAGATACTTTCTGTGTAATATATCAATAAGAAGAAAAATGTATAAATTACGAGTAATTAATAAATAAATGCTGTTTCAAATAAAAAAGCTATTATAGATGATACTATTTAATGATTTCAATCTTCATATTAAAATCCTTCTGGAGAAATAATCCATGTTCTACTACGCCTGTTATCATTTTACATTCCTTAATAAAATCATAATCATATTCGATATCTATTATAAAATTACCAAGGTCTGTTATTACTGGGCCACACTTTCCTTCTGATGTTCTCAGTTTATATTTGATATTTCTTTTTTTTAATATAGACATTACATAAACCATGGATTGAGGTATAATTTCTATCGGCACAATACATCCAACAAATGTTTCTCTATATTTATGCTCTTGAACTAATATAACTGTTAGTTCTGACATAGATGCTAATATTTTTTCCTGTGTTAATGAGCCACCCCCTCCCTTAATGACATTTCCTACCCCATCAAAATAATCCGCCCCGTCAAAATACAGGGGAATTTGGGGTGGCGCATTATAAATAGGTATTGTTAAAAAGTCTTTTAATGCAAAGCATGATTGGTGGCTGGTAAATATAAATTTTGTTTCTTTTATTGGAATATGGGTTATAAAATCTTTAATTGTTTTTCCTGTTCCTATACCAACAAATTCTTGATCTGCATAATATTTTAAAAATATTTGATTCATGGGATTAATATCAAATCAAATTTTGATTATATAAAAATTATATATTTTTTATACTAGAAATCTAAATAGTATTGTAAACAATGGTATAATAACTTATTTCTTATAAAAATTAATATCTGTATCATATAATTTGATATCGAAAAATATCTATTAATTGTAAAATCGATATTTCATTTTACACTTTGAGGTAAATATTTTAAGAGTTAGATACATAAGTGTTTATCCAATTGCTTTTTTATTGAGCATATTATGAATTACATATTTTAATAATAGCTTATTATAATACTTACTATATTATAATAAGATGTATAAAATACTAATGCATCGCTTTCCAATGTCAATACAATATTAATGCATATTGTATTATTATCAAAACTAAATAATTTAGTCACCGCATTAGCTTATATGTAAATTAATCTTATTGAGAAATACTAATAAAATGAAATAATTTATCTATATTCATAAATATATAATATGGAAAGACATGAATAGATAAATAAATATATGAATTTATAATTCATAAGTAAATATTATTATAGAATAATAAGTAATGTTAAAGCTTTATTAAATATTATAATCAAAGTTATTTTATTTAAATAGAGATTATTATGTTTTCTTTCCTTCTATGCGTGATGAGCATCCATCAGCACTGCCTAAGATTATAATTAAATAAGATTTATGATATTAAAGAATGTAATTGATTTACTTAAGTATGAAATTTGTTTATAATAATAAAGATATCCACATTATAAACAATAGCTGGCTCACAAAGAATATTTTAATAAGTAATAGAGTAATAATTAATAGGGCTTTGATAATTAAACTTATTTACTTATTGTCTTGAAAAGGTGGGTTTAATATAATTTTTATAGGGTATTTGATTTTAATATGAAATAATAAACTAACCTTGAGATTAATTATTAAAATAAATATAACAAACAAAAAATAAAAATAAATCAAGTTTATATATGTTTTATTATATAAAATGCATAAAGGAATCTTTATAATCATTCGAATCATTAATTATCCCTGAATATGAATTAAATAATAATTCGATGGATTCTTCCAATTGCCCACAGACTACTTCTGCCCATCGATATCCTTCATTATACTTCATACAATTAGATATTATTAAATTTAAGTCCTTTTTAAAATCATTTAATGTGTATGATTTGTTATCATCTATCAAATAGGTCTTTCTTTTTTCTATTTTCTCTTTTATTTTGCTAAAATCCATGGGATTCTCGATAATCGAAAAATAGAATGGAGCTATTTCCTCTGTTACAGGTAGTTGAAATATCTTAAATCGCTGATCTTCTACTAATTTATCCATGATCTCTTCCATAATAAAGACATCCTTACAATGGCATAACAAAAATGCTTTATGCTGGATTTTTAAAATTTGTTGCTTTTTAATAGAAGTTTGTTTGATTAGCTGAAAAATCTTTTTAAGTGCCTTAAAAATAGGCTTTAAGTTCCATAAAAAATATTTATCATTCAATTTTTTGTGTCCACATGGCTGATTAATGAAATCAACAAAATCAGAAAATTCCTTTTTACTTGAAGAAATAATTTTTCTCTTTTTAGACGTAAAATCATTCTTAGATCCATAGCACGCTATACTTCTGCTATTATACCATTCCATACCTCTTTTGTTCCCATATTCTAATTGTAGTCCTCTTAGAAATGTTTTTCCGTTATTCCATCGTTTCTTTAAAGACCAATATTGACTTATTTTTTTTACTATTTCTATTTTTTCTTTTCCCAAATCAATCATGCATAAATCATTGCATAATATCCTGTCAATCATAATAGAAGATATTACTGGTTTTTTAGATTTTATATTAAGAAAAATCGATTCTAAAGGTTCAGATAGTTTCAAATATGGTCTAATATCGGGTTTTTCAACAAGCTGGGGATATTTACCTACTCCTTCTGTAATATCACTATAAATATTGGTTTGTTTATTTCGTGGATCATGAAAAGAGCAAAAAGAAACTAAGTTTGCTTGATCAAAGTAATAATTTGCATCCATACCACAAGTCACATGATAACTCAATTTACACGTAGTAAAACTGCATTTTAAAGTTAACCCTTTAGTTGTACCACAAACTTGGCATGGAACTTTTCTTGTTTTTTTAATAGATTGCTGTATGTCTTCAATAGGTTCAAGAAAGACAGTGTTTGAAAATGTAAGTGTAGTATTCCATTTCGCACAAAGTACGTGTCCCCATTTATCATCTGATGTCTGTTTGTATGCCCCACCGACCATCGGACAAAACTTACATTTAATATTTTGATTGTCTCCGAATAAACACATTCTGCAGAACCATGGCTCTTCGGTTATATATGGTACCCCATAGCATTCTTGGTGAACACAAAGATTGCATCCATCACAAAAAATAAGAAGATTACTAGTACTAGAAATAAGACTTGCACATATATTACAGGGTATTGGATCACTATCAAAGGGCAGAGTTATTTTATTTATTAAGCTCTGCTGAAAACAATACCATTCCTTTTCCAATCGATCCATGATAAGTTCAAAGATGATAGAAGTGACATTTATGACCCCTTTACTACTTAAATACTGATTGAGCTGTGCCAGAAAATTTGTGTCTTGTGCATCAGAAGCATATTCAATGTTCTTAAAGTCATTAATGTATATTGGATATTTTTGGCAAGATAGTGGCTTAGGCTTGGTCTGTATTCTCGGCTGAACTGGTGTTATACGATGTATTTTAAACTTCTTTTTCACGGAAAGATCCTTATATATTTCCTTGTACGACATTTCTTCCCTTGGAATATCGTTGAGTGATGTGTCCTTCTGCATGGGCGTAAAGGCTCCTGGTATAATATGACTGGTTAATATACTTTGATAAATTAAAATATTATTGGGAGTATAAATGCATTAAATTCAACTTGTAATGAAAGGGAACAAAGATTTTAATGAATAAAATTTAATATGAACAAACAAAATTACTTTAATGCAAATAATGTTTTATGAATAATAAAGAAAGTAGAATTAAATTTATTTAGTTTTATTCAGGGTATGAAATGATGTTAAATTAAGATTGAAATATTTATGTAATACGTATGAAAATACAATGGGATAAAAATTACTGCAGATATTAATAATATACCATGGTGTATATAATTGCTTTATAAGGGCCACATTTAGGATCTGAAATATTATTAATTATAGTTTTGATTCATTAAGGAAGAAGCATTGATGATGACATAGACGTAAGAGATCGAGTAGAAGATGCTGTGAAAATATATGGAAGAGCAAGTGCTACTGGATGCAATACAAAAGAATAACTTACCAACTACCTTTTAAATAAAAAGAGTGTGCTTAATTCATTAAGTAGTAACTGCAAAATATTTTAAATTTATTTTAGATAACAAAAAAGAATTTAGATCGAAAAAATTGATATATTGCTTTTTGATAATTATGGAATGAATGGATAGATTGCTTATTATAAAAGAATAATGTGTTTTTGATAAAATCTTTTATCTCAATTACTAGCTTTATTTTATATGATTTGAAAGGTTAAAAATGCTATGCAATCTGTAAATAAGACTAATTTTATAAACTTTTTGTTGATTATAGATTTTTTCGAACAAATATTAAATAGAAAATCTGGTGGTCTACAAGAATAAAATTGAAACTTATGTTTAATGCTATACATCTATTTGTTTGTGTTTAAATTATTTAACTGAATAATTTTATTCATGATCTTTAACTTAGGCTTTAATAATCAACTAATACAACAAACACATTAATAATATATAACATAAATCATAAAAATACATTAAGCTTTATATAAAGCAAAGGAGACATATTTAGAGGAAAAAAGTAATATGATAAAAAGATAAAAGAACATTTAGATAAATTAAGCGAAGTATTGGAGATTATGATTTTATTTCATAATATGTAATAATACGCCTGCTATGGTGGTTGAACGGTTATAAGTTTATATTTGGTGGGAACTATACGGATAATTTTTAAGTAATAGCGAAATGGTTTTTTAAAGAGATGATTTCCATAGTTGAATGAAGCAGTGGAATAATATTTTTATCTCATTTCATTTATTTGAAGGGTTAATGCTATATTATTCTTTGTCTTTCTTTTCGATGACCTGCGGTTGGCATCCAGTGGCACCTGCTTCTCCAAATCTTTTCACAGCATCTTCTACTCGATCTCTTACGTCTATGTCATCCTAAATTCCTTTTCTGTACTCAAGTGATATGGTTTCGAGCGTTTTCTTCAGTACCGTCATTGGATATATGCCTCTATCGTAGGGATTATATTTAATTCTTTTAGATAATTCCTGTGATACTTGGTTACCACACCATCCCATGCCATAACATAAGGTATTATTTTAGTTTTTGCTTTGTATAATTAGCCTAATTCATTCGCCAAAAGGTCGTATTTCCTCTTCTTCCCCGTTTCAACAATTTGGAGATAATCTTGGCTCGTTATACCGACTTCAACTAATATAATTTCATTCTCCTTCTTAACGTAAATAAATATATCTGGTCTATTATTTTTTATTAAGATATCAGCCCTTGTCCTTGTATCGACCCGAATTTCGGCTCTTTCATTTTCCATGACCTTCTGGACTGAATGAGATCGTAGTTTTTTTGATTTTTTAAAGCCGTACTTATTCGTAAATAAAAGGTGAGTACACCTAAGTACCTCATTATGCCTTCGCGTATAGTCATGGTAAGCATTTGATCACAACCTGTTGCCAGATGGTCGATCGACTTTTTGGCTTTACCACAATGCTGGCATTGTAAAGCATCGTCTTTCCAAAACACGTTTCTATCTTGGATATAGCAATAAATTTCTTCAGCACAAGGATCAATATTCCCTTATTTGATCCAAGTAGAATAGTCTTTTAAACTAACAAGCTCATTTGAGCGGGCCCTATATAATTTTTCGTGAAATTTTTTCTTATTAATTTCGTCATAAAGAAGCTTACGCTAAGCATTCAAAAGATTCTTGAGAGAAACTCTGTCAGTGAGTATTTTGACCTGAAGTATTGGGATACCAGAGAGAGGTGGGTCTTATTTTAATCTTCAACTTTCAAGATCGCTGCTCGCCTTAATGAAATATTTTTATATTTTTTCAGCGTGTCTAGTAATTGAAGAAGCATATACTCACTTTTCATCTCCACAGAATGGAGACCTCTTCCCATTTATGTTCGAGAAAGATATAAACTCTATTTAAACCCAGGTTTTAAGTGTACCTTATGTTTAATGAGAGCTTGTCGTGTTTCATGATCAAGCTTTAAGAAGTCAGCAGGACAAGTATTTGTTAATTTGAAAATTCACTAAATTATATTATAAAAATAACCGTTATAATATGAGTAAGAAAAAAGTTGATGATAAAATATTAAATTTAATAGAAAAGAGTTATGAACAAAACCATAGGTCAATATTTATTATATATGGGGAGAATGGAAGAAGTCAAATACCAAATATATACTATTTATTAAGCAAATATAGACGTGAAGGAATATTAGATATATTATGGTTGTATAAAAAACCGATTATCGAATCAAAAACCAAGAAAAAAGGAAAGAAAACTGA
>SBIQ01000091.1:0-30234 GCA_014805555.1 Astathelohania contejeani | reverse complement strand
AAAATAATACCTTATGTTATGACATGGGATGGTGTGGTAACCAAGTATCACAGGAATTATCTAAAAGAATTAAATATAACCCCTACGATAGAGGCATACATCCAATCGACGGTACTGAAGAAAACGCACGAAACCATATCACTTGAGTACAGAAGAAGCATTGAGGATGGCATAGACGCAAGAGACCGAGTAGAAGATGCTGTGAAAAGATTCGGAGAAGCAAGTGCCACTGGATGCCAACCGCAGGCCATCGAAAAGAAAGATAAAGAATAATACATAGCATTAACCCTTAAATAAATGATCAAGTTTGATTTATATTTTATTACTGATATATTATTAAATACAATAGATTTAATATTTATAATAAAATTACAAATAACATTACTTTAGATGAGGTTGATGCCACAAAGCAAGATTTTATCAAATAATAGATACAAAAAAGTATGACATCTAAATGAAGATCTTAATTAATTCCCTAGAAAAAAAAAGGATATCCTATCATAGCATAGAATATTAGTTTTTAGATAGCATAGAATTTATATTAAAAAGTAGTATATTATTAGGTACAAATGAAATACATATTTGTATAATTTTGAAAAAATGTTTTTATTTCATAAATAAATATTGAGTAATATCAGAAATAAATTAAATTTTTAATAAATAGCAAAATAATATGTGTTGCTTGTAATTTTAAAACTACACAGCTAAAAATGCTTCAAAATACAGAAATTGTGATATACACTTTTACCCCCTCAAAATTCAATATATCATATCATTAAGATCGTTAATCAATTTATCATTTTTAATTTATCATTTTTTTATGTTAAATAACAATTTTCTAATATATCCATGAAATTTAACAACATTATTTATTTTATTTCGTTTTTTACTAGTATATACGTTGTTACAATGACCACAAGTGAAAACTATTCACTAGTAGGAGGTATTTATATTAATAGTGATATACTGGTAACCAATTTGGATACCACTGATAACAATGAAGATGTAAACAAAGTAATAGAAATGCTAAAAAAAAAACAGATTAAGATTAAAAGTAAGTCTGTTGTTGAATTAAAAGAAAAAACTTTAATAATTGTATTAAAATTCAACTCAACTGCTAAAAATAAAAATACGATTTCAAAAGTAAATTGGGACGATACTCAAATCAAAATATCAAATAATGAGATGACTGTTCCAAAAACTAATATTATACCACATGAAGATCTAATTATATTATTTTATGATAAAAAGTCAGACTTTCGTATTATATTGAATAATGAATATGCAATAACAATAAAGATGAATGAAAAAAGAAATAGAAACACAAAAAAAACTTTTTATATAAATGGCAATATACAATTTATTCAAGTAAAAAATAGAAATAATAAACAATATAGTATTGTATTAGTATCTGCAAATTCATTCATTCGAGAAAATATGGATAATCAGCATGATAGCAAAATAAAAAAATTAGATCAAAATAGTCATGATAATACTTTAAGTACAGACGCTTCTATGGGTCCAACAACTAATCAACCAACTTTAAATTCAGCTACAAAGAGGGAAGATACGCATAGCAATCCTTCAAATTTTCATGAAGAAGTAAAGAGCCCTAATACATCAACCTCATCAAACATTACAGCTAAATCTACTGAAGATAACAATGGCTTAGCTAATAATAACACATCACCCACTGATTCAGTTAAACCTTCAGAAATTAAAAAAGATTCTGATGAAACAATCTCTTCGGGCAATTATTATTATTATATTATTGCCTTTGCTGTTGTCTTTTGTTTAGCTCTTTTAGGATTTATGTTTTTGAAAAAGTATATTAAATAAGAAATTTATTTTTAGAAATATCATTTTATTAAAATAAAAAGATATTATTTCAGTAGAGTTATTTTATGTATTTGTTATTCTATATTACGTTATATTTTATCATATCTCTTTTTAGTATTCTTTAATAATAAAATTGTATGCTTATTAATTCTTTTTAATTATAATAATGGTGTCGTGAAATTTAATAATATGCTTCCAAGTGATTAAATATTTCTATGTATTTAATAATATTTGTCAATTTTTAAGTTTTCTAAAAAAATCACTAAGAATTAGAAGAATAATATAAGATACACAAATATGCGGAATACTAATTATTAAAAAAAAACAGATTTAGCCGAGCAATAGTATAAAATATATTGTGAATTATGATCAAATATCAATATTTAATTTACTTTTTACAGTTCACTAATCATAATAAAATTGTGTTTCCTACGAACTTGAATTATAAAGTAAGCAGCAGATCAATTTCAAAATCCAGTGATAAAGACTGATTACAGTATTTAAAGTTAAAACGAGATGATTTTATACGATAAACTATCTTTTTTGTTGTATAAAATCTTTATTTATAATATTTCTTGATATTATTAATTGATTTAACATATATGCCAAATTACTATAGAATATTAATCGTATTATGCTAGTAATCAATTCAATTGCTGCTATCAAAATGTTTATTTGATGAATTATATGATATTATTATATATATTAAATATATTCGCTTAAATATAGTAGTAATAAACCTTTGTTTAGCATATCAATTATTTATTAAAGTCATAAGCACATTCTGCTCGTGCATTGTTTAAAATATTATTTCTATACAAAATTTTTAAATAATTAAGGGTCGAACATTGTCAAATAATAATTTTATATACTATTATATTGATACTTATATACCTTATGTTATGACATGGGATGGTGTGGTAACCAAATATTACAGAAGTTATCTAAAAGAATTAAATATAACCCCTACGATAGAGGCATACATCCAATCGACGGTACTGAAGAAAACGCTCGAAACCATATCACTAGATTACAGAAGAAGCATTGAGGATAGCATAGACGTAAGAGACCGAGTAGAAGATGCTGTGAAAAGATTCGGAGAAGCAAGTGCCACTGGATGCCAACCGCAGGCCATCGAAAAGAAAGATAAAGAATAATATATAGCATTATCCCTTAAATAAATGATTAATTCATTGATACTTATGGTATAATCAATACTCATTTTTTTATATGTTTTTTTTTTTTCAAATCATCTTCTTCTATTTTTTATTACTTATATATTATTAAAAACTGCTAATTTATGACTTTTTCTTAGTTAATATATTAATAAATTTTTACCCAGTTACATAGCCTATCCAAGATATGGTAGCGATAAAGCGTAAGGTATTTTATTCGTAAGATAAAGTGCGAAAAAAATTTTAACGGAATTTGGTGTATAATTACGTTTTTAAATAAATAAATTTGGAATAAAAAATAAATTTTCTAAAAATATGATATAAATTCTCCCCTAAATGGAAAAGCAAGATATTCATAAATATACAACAGGTTATTTACTACCTATGATTACGCCCAATGGTAATGGCGTATTAATTATAAATACATATAAAATAGAAACAATTAGAGTATTTTTGGCAAACAACACGTTTAATTTAAAGCAAAGACGAAATCAAAGCAAACCTCGTACAAGCATGGACGATAACTGGGACATATTATTGTTTAAAGAAGTAAAGCTGTTTAAAGATATTATGTCATCTTCAAAAATACGTTATAAAGAATACATTATTCCAATAAAATTGTCCATACCATTTGAACATTTCATTTTTCATGATGAATTTTATATTTCTTCCTTTGCTAACTTTGAGATTGAAATATACGCGATAGAAATGGCTAAAAGCTTTAACTTGTCTGGTATACAAGAAAATAAAATTTCGCAGATAATACGTCTTAATATTTATAATTATTTGAAAGATTTGTATTTAGAAAACATCTTGGCTAGTAAAAATGATAAAAAGTTGCCATTATTGGATACAACAAAAGGACCCTGGCTTGAATATTATGAATAGAAATATCATTTGAATGTATTAATAATTAAAAATTTTTAGATTAATAAATGTTTATTTAGATAAATTCATGATAAGTTTTATCTTATCTAAAATCAAAATTATGTCATAAAAAGCATATCTTTGATTAAAATTTGTCATACCAATGAAATATAAGCATATGATTGATTGCTAGCAATACTCAACCAATAGAATATAAATATGACAAATATATTAATTTACTTCAGGAGAAAAGGGAAAATAATAGGAGTAAATATACTTAAGGAGACATATACACGGAGAAATATGGAAAACCACAAAGCGATTACAAAACCAAATTCGGTGATTTATATGAGATTGCATGACAATGATAATGGAACTCCATTTTCACAATCCAATACACATGATTATCTTATATTAAATTCACAAAAAAATAAGACGAAAGACCAAGGAATGAAATATATCGATTTCAATAGTATGGGCAATAATCTATATCACACTAATACTGTGTCATTGATGGATGAAAATTTATTACCCAGTAATACAAATTTAAAAAATAAAGAAAATTATTCTATTATTGAAAGCAATACAGAGAAAAATCAATGCAAATATATAGCAGCAATCAATCCAGCGAATATATATGATCGCAAAATGTGTATAGATAAAAATTTTTTATTTGAGAGTTTAAAAAACGACAAAAGAATAAAATCTTTTACTAACAAAGATAATGCTGTTGTTATACAATTTTGGCAAATTAAAGATTCTATCGAATTTTACCAACAGTATTATCCATATGGGGAAATTTCCTTCTTGGGAAAATTCGGATCTGGAATTCAAGATGTAAAAGTATACCCGCATTCTGGATTTAAGCCACATGATGACACATATGTTCCAATATATCCGTGTGATAAAATTTCTGTAAAGTTGGATTTTTTTGATAAAATAGATTATGAAACTAATATAGAAGAAGTGCTAGAACATTCAACGGATGATACTGTGAATGGCATTTCATCTGAGCATTTGATTTTTGAAAATAGAATAATTTATTTTGAAAGTCTTTCTAAATTATTTTCTACTAAAGATGTCAAAAAATACCAATGCTGGTTAAATTTAGGAGTAAAAGATTTTATTTTTGATCATACAAAAGAATTAATTGTTGGCAGGCATACCAATGTTATTTTACAGGATGCAATATCACTTTGTACACAAAAAGAATTAATAGATCTTGTCGATTTGATTGGAGATGATATAGGTCCTATTTCAGCAACAAAACATGGTGCGTATGTTATACAAAAATTGTTATCATCTGCAGAAGATTTATTACTTCAACAAAAAATCATAGAATACATAGGAAATAAAGGATATCTTTTAGTACAGCATCCGATAGGAAATTATACTATACAAAAAATATTAAATTTTAATCCAAGGTTTGTACTTGATATATTTTTAAGCAAATGGAATGATATAATGGAATCTGATCTCGCTATTAAAGTTTTTAAACGATGTCTTCGATACTTCAGTGAATTTTTAACTGAGATTATAGAATATAATCTTGGAAACAATGAAACGATTGAAAAAAGATTAAAAAAAAGTATAGAAGAGCTTGTATTTATAGATGACACAGAATGTAATGTTTAATTTGTATAAATAAATGTTCATAGAAATTTTTGTATTAAATAAATTTGTTCATATAGAAAATATTGTAGTAACAAAATAGATTTTTATATTTAGTAGGAGTTACTTTTTTTACTTATATTTATGCACAACCGTAACATTCCAGTATACTGACTATTTAATTTTTTATTAACACCTTTTTCAACATTAATACACACTTTCTATATTCTTTCGAGTATTTTTTTAATATAATGTCTAATATATACGACTTAATTTGCTTATTAGTATAAATTACTTAAAATTTTATGATATAGTTTTATTACATATTTTACGTTGAAATGTATAAAAGTATTTTAGATTTGGCCAGCAGAACAAATCAAGTTTATTTATAAATTGATTTTTTATTCGAATTACTTATATAAGATAATATACCTTTAATGGTATGCTGTTGTAATTTGCCTTATGTGGAGATACTTAATATTAAAATTATACATTACTCTCATAAACAATCGACCTTTACACAATTTGCACATAATTTAGTTCAGAAAGTAAGAATATTGTATTTTTTGAACACCATGATTTGAAAATATCCTTATTTGCGATATCAAATTTACGCTTTATTTAAACATATCTTTAACGATTTATGATTCTTTGAGTATGCTCTAGAAGCTCTTTTTATATATGAAAAAATCTAACGGGTTTTGGCCTAATGCAGCGAATGTTTCAATTGAGACAATCCTTTTTTCTCATGTACTCCTACTACTGTTAGTTGCAGTTCATGCTGTCAATCGGAGCAGATCGATCTTGCTCGAAGACAATATATCAGTATCCTAGTATTTTTGGCATCAATCGAGGACATTTTAATCATACTAGTATTGATATAGAACAGTGTAGAATATTTAACCAAGTCACTATACAGCAGACATTCAAATTATAAGCAGAACTTCTGCGTGTTGCCTTGCTTTAACCTAGGCGCGGGGTCTGTTTTTATGTTTTCGTGCATATTGTTTCTCCAGATGCGCCTCTTTTGCTCTAGATAGAGCTCAGGATATATTAGTGAGTTGTCAATTTAGTAATGGGTGAATTAATCAAATGCTATACGTGTGTAAAACTCGATGGCGTATTATTTGACCTCTCAAACTCTCACCTTTGCGAAGGAATGAAGAAAATTGGTAAGTTGGCTATCTACAAAATACACACACAGAACAACAATTTTGGACTCATATTCCAAATTTGTACTTGTTCAGCAGCTTCTGATACCAATTACGAATAAGTTCTTGTTCCAGTTTAACGTTATTTCTGACGAATGATCATAAAAAATAGTTATTCTTTTATTATCTTATCGTAAAAGATTTGCCATGCCAAAGACTGCAATAATGTCTTATACTATGACATGGGACGGTATAGTAACCAAATATCATAGAAATTATCTTAAAGAACTTAATATAATCGCTATGACAGAATTTTACATTTAATCGACAGTATTAAAGAAGATGCTCGAAACCATATCGCTTGAGTACAGAAGAAGCATTTAGGATGACATGTACATAAGATGTCGAGTAGAAGAGGCTGTGGTAAGATTTGAAGAAGCAAGTGCCACTGAATGCCAATTGTATGTCATAGAATAAAAAAGAAAAAATAACACAACCTGACCTTTTAATTAAATATATAATATATAATTACGAAACTATTGTCAATTTTCAGATAAGGAATGACTTTCATAATAATTTTTTAAATTGTATATTAATAATATGATTTTGGAAAAGGAGACATTAGACGGCGTAAATTCAAAAAAACTTATCACTCTGAAAATCCAACATTTTAATTTAAAAACATACGTTTAAAAACAACTATTCGTATTTATTTCTTGAGTTATAATAACAAAAAATTTACAATATATGATATTATCATTTATAAAATACACTTATCAATAAAACTTTCAAATACAAGCATATTATATCACACAACAGTTAGAAAAAAATAAAAGCTGAAATGCAAAGCAAATAATAGAAATTAATCACCCCGTATTTTTAAGATGTACATTTAATTTTGGCAGGATATTAATATCACCTTATGCCATAAGTTGATATTAAAAGAAAAGTTTCAATAAAAATGGGTAAACTATAAAAATGCAATGCTAGAAATCGAAAGTAAGTATAATATTTGTTATAGAAGTTATATAAATATTAGTTTGTTGATTTTATAAACATCAACTGCAAAAATTGATATAATATATAAACCCAAATACTGAAATCAATACATTACTAATCAAAAACAGATAAAATGTATATATCAGGTAATTATATATAACACAAAAAATAATTTAAGTTCTATGCTATTGATTTATGTATAAAATATACTTTAAACATAATTCATTTATTATATAATACCAAATTTGAAAAAATTACACAAATATTTTATAAAAATAATATACTATAAGATTAGATCGTCTTTATTTGCATTAATCAGTCACAAAAAATATTATCATTGATTTCATGAAGATAATCTGTACTAAAGATATAGGAACATATCTGGATATAATTAAATAAAAAGTATGAAAAATGATACATTTCCATATTTATTATGTATTACAGGCGTGCTAATATACTGTAAGACTAAATATATTTTAATTTATTTTGTACTGAACTAATGACCGTGTAAAGTTGCTTTAAACTAAAAATCGGATTTATTGTAAAAGGGTTTTATAGTTATAAACTTAACTGCCAATGTTCTATGGATTATATTTCAATAAAAAATTAAGATACGAAAAGGTGCAATAGCCTATAAAACGCAAAAATGGAAATATAATAAATAAAAATAGTTTTGAATAAAAGTTAAGAAATAAATATTAGTAAATTTATAAGAAGATTATTATGTATTCTAAACACAAATCCAATTTTTTGCATTTACAATATTTATATTCCACGATTAGACTATATTTTTATCATACAATATTTTACTAGATTTATTATTTCGTAAATTATTCTTTTTTATTCCTTATCTCTTTTAATTTTGATATTTTTTTTAATCCATTCATTTTATATATTAGATTTAAAATAAATATATCAGTGTTATTCTCATACTTAACTACACCATTAAATATGATGTGTTACTGCGCCCAGAAATTATATACCAATTAATCATTGATTTTAATCTACCCCTATTAGCTAATCAGTTCTCGAACTCAGTCTATTTACCACATCGAACTTTGAAATAAAATTAAATTGCAGCTATATTTATAAAATATCTTATAAACAACATCTTTATTAATATCCTTTTTTAACTTTTAAGTCATATATTATCGGAATTACAATAAATTATATCTGTAAATATAAATATCAAATAATTAAAAGATTGATTTTTATTATTATTTAAATACACCTAATTATCATTTCCCCTTTTTTACTATCAATGATCAGCTATCCTTGATTTTCTTTAAAATTATATAAAAGAAATAGAAAGGAGATAAATTATGAGTACCCCCAACTTTGCTGAGATAAGTCAAAGACCACCTTTGAAAGATTCTGATAATGCTATTAAATCGAATCTTACCACACAGGGTATAATAGGAGGTTCACTTCTTGTATTATTGCTAGTAATTCGACCCAAAATACGATGGCTTTACTCACCTAACACCCGCAAAAGACCGGCACACCCAGCCCATGGCTATAACGGGCATTTTAATTGGATTATCCCGGTTCTTACCCTAAAAGATGTAGAGCTTTTAACTTTGGTAGGTCTGGATAGCTTTATGATTCTACAGACTACAAAGTTGCTTTATCGCTTCTTTTGTATTCTTTCACTAACAGTGCTTCCAATTCTTGGGTATTTTTATTGGCACGGTGGGAATACTAGCGCCACCTATGGGCAATTCTTTCTTCGTGTTTCAATTTCTAATTTGTTTGATTCCGATAAAATGCTTTGGCTTTCTACTGGGATGGTTTATTACGTGTCCCTCCTTCTCTTTTATTTGATTTATGTATATTACAAAAAATTTGTGGTTCTTCGTCAAGCATTTATTTCCAATCCTGCTTCCATGACGGCAATTACTACTATAAAACAAGTCTCTTTTGAATTGAATTCGATAGAAGATGCAATAGATTTTATAAACGTACCAAGCAGGACTGTATTATTATCCAGATTACCAGGATTCCTACAAGACGATGACGATCTCCGTGTCTTTGTAGAAGCATTGGGGGTTGACGAGGTCGATCATTGCTTTTTACTGCGTAATACACATAATCTAGTGCGATTTGCTAATGAACGAGCTAAAGAAGTTAGCAATATCGAACGAGAAATTACAGTATCAGTGGGAAAAATAAAAAAGTGGACAGATAAGCACAGAAAAGAATGCGAAGAAAAAATAAAAAATTATAAAGGTAAGAACATCATAGAAGCCATTGGAGATGGCAAGGTTGATGATACAAGCGAAAAAATAAAACTAGCTAAGCGATTTATTACAGGGGGCGAGAAATGGAAAAATAAGACCTGGAAAAAACAAACAAGTTTGGAATATCATTTTGATAGGCTTAAAAAAGCATATGAAACTATTCAAAGCCAAACATCAGCAATAAAATATGAAGAGAAGGATTTTAGTAAGGACATCGTCGAAATGATGGATCACGACCAGATTTTATATATTAGAGAGGATTTAAGAAAAGATGTGAGCTTCATATCTTTCCATCATCTCCTTTCCCCCATTCGCTACTACCATTATTTTAGATTGGATCTTCCGGTTGGAACCAAATCAGGATTTGTGACATTCAGAACACAACGTGGAGCCAGTATTATGGCTCAGTGTCTTATAGGGTCCAAGGTATTTGCATGCAGTGCAGAACCTGCACCATCTCCAAATGATATAATTTGGAGCAACATCAATCGTAGTGAAGTTGAAGCATATTTTCGAAGTATAGCTGGAACTATAATTTTTGTACTTTTTGTTTTAATTTTTTATTCACTCGTGTTTGCTTTGACTGGCCTTACAAAGCTTTCTGCTTTGAGTAAGTCTTATCCCGGCTTTGGTAAGTTTATGAACCAACACCCACAAATTAAAGCCAATTATGACGGTATAGTAACACCCTTTATTTATAATCAGCTTCTCACACTCTCTCCCTTCGTCTTATCAATTCTTGTAGCAAATGAAGGCGTAATTTCATATTCCCGTTTTGAAATCAATCTTATGGAAAAATATTCTGTTTTTCTGTTCTTTAACGGCTTTCTAGCTTTACTTTTTACTTCCACTTTTTATGATCTTATATTTGATGTTTTTACCGGTGAATCTACTTGGAAGGATATTTATGACTCATTTGGAGAATCATTGATGGAATCAGTCGGTCTTTTTGTCAATTCAATAATACAGCGTGGAATCCTTGGAAACATTTTCTTAGTTGTTAAACCAGTTGAATTGGTTGTTCAGTATTTGCTGGATGCTGTTTCAGGAAAGCGTACTCGTCGCCAGAAAATAGAAGAAAAATTTCCTCTTCGCATTCCTTTTGGGACAATTTACCCGCTTATCCTTCTTACTACCCCAATGTGTCTTGTATACGCAGTTATCTGTCCAGCTATTCTAGTTGTAGGTGCATTTTATTATATCGTGACTTATCTTTCTCTGAAAGAAGAGCTTATTTATTATTACGGGAATGAATTTGAGCAGGGCGGAGAGTGCTGGATTACATGCTGTAACCATATTTTATGGGCTCTAATTGTTTTCCAGTTGGGCTCTGCTGCACGAATTGGCCATAAAGGGGGAAAAACTATGTCATTAGCACTTTTGCCTCTAATTATTACCACAGTGCTTTATATACGCAGTATAAACGGGATGTTCGAACGGGCCTGCAGATTCTATCCCATTAATATTTTAGAGGAGCGCTATTCTGATAAGTTTTCCAAGGTGGTTAATCAGGCACGCATCGAAATGCTACACAACTGGGATGAGTTTATCGATGAAGAAGATCCTGATACGCTTGACCTGGAAGAACTTGGACATCATTCTTTGGTGCGAGATCCGCATCCGTCCCCCTACAGTGAACCTGCAATGCTTGTTGGGTATAATAGGATAGTATTTCCGGAAAAATTTTTTTGGATGATGGAATTTATATCAAAGAATGATGAGAGAAATATTCTTGAATTAAAAGATGATCAAGAAGATGATAATAAGAACAAGGATGAGAAGGGTATAAAAGAAAATAAACTTGAAGAAATGAAAGATACAATAAAAGATGAGCTTATTGAAGACAAAAAGTAAAAGTGTAAATAATTAAATTATTATTTTGTATGCTTCAATGGCTTTATTTGATATGGCGAAGAACTTTAAAACATAAAGGAGCAATCATAATTATGAAATAAATTGTATTTTAGCAGCTAATATAATGGCTTATGATATGTAAATCCACTTTAAGAATTATTATAGCAAATATAATTTTATTTTATGATATCATTCTGTCTAATTAACAAGAAAAATTAACATATTAGAAAAAATTTTATTAACCCTTTTATTCAAAGGGTTAGTGTTATTCGTTTTTTATGGCCTGCGGTCGGGATCCAGTGGCACTCGAGTCTCCAAATCCTTATATTCGATCTCTTACGTCCTAGATAAAAATTTTAATTATTAAAGTTTTATAATTTGATTTAAAGTATGCCCAAAATAACGCTAAATTGGAACGAGAACTTTTTATGTATTTAAAATGTTAGGAGCTGCTAGACAGGTAAAAGCTTGAATTTTGAGTCTAAAACCGTCTATCAATTTGTGTCGGTTTATAGAAGTCAACTTATTATTTTTCATCCCTTTTCACAAGTAGAATTTTTATAGTTCGTTAAAAAGTCACCAAGTTTTGCACGTTTATTGGTCAATGCATCCATTGCCAAATTGCCAGACTCAAATATTTTTCTTGATTCTTTTAAACTAAATAAGGCACATCTGAGAAATAAAAAAATATGATTGTATAAAAATAGGCCGCGCTCAGATTAAACCAAAACAATACACAGAAATAATGCGGGATGTTTGGAGTATGAAAACTTTGGGTAGGTAATTTTCCCTATTCTATATGAAAATTTACTAATGAAAACTAGGTTGATAAAAGTGCTCTGATTTGATGCTAAAAATACCGGGTTACAGGTATTATTTGTGAGATCAATCTATTAAGATTGATAGTATGTGTTTTAACTAATAGCGATATTAATGCCCAAATATAAAAGATTGTTTTAATTGAGACAGTATCTGTACTAGTTCAGTTACAATATTTAAAATATATAAAAAATTAAAAATTAACCTAAATCGTGAAAGATCATATTTGAGTAAAGCTCGTTCGATTTTGAATTAACAAATTTTGAAATATTAAAATTTTTTTATAGTCAAAAATAAGGGATAATCTGATATGTTATATTCTTTTTAGTGTTCTATTGATCATCATTAAATAAAAAAGATGATAAAACTAAGATTTTTTATAGAAGCAGACCAAATAAACTGCAACAGATAGCTAAATGTTGGGTAGTAAAAATTTGCTTCCATAATAAAGTAAATAGCCGTAAATAAATGCATATTGCAATAAAATGTAATTTTAATAAAAATTAATAAAATATTTTTCCCCAATGAACGAATTTTTAGAAACATATATTTTATTTGAGACAGAAAAAGGAACATTTCAAGGAAGATTGAAATCAGTGGATGAAGATAATGGAATATTTGTCATATCAACAGGTGGATACAATAAACAGCTTAATATAAAGGATATAATTCGTCTTGAGATGATAGAAGACCAGCCTGTATTTGAAGACCCAGCCATCATCAAAACTGGAAAAATTGTTGGACGGAAAAGTATCAGCAAAAAAGAAGATATCAATAATATTACGAATAATCCTAATAATGATACAAAGCCAAAGATAATAAGTAATGAAAAGAATATAAATAATAATGAGAATGAACTGACAGAATATTTGATAACACGTGAATATGCAAATAGAATTTTTAAGCAAGCTTTTAATTTGTTCGGTCCCTCTGAGGATGCTTTTATAGCCATTGCTTCTTATAATTTAATTAAATTACAGTTGACTCTAACATTAAGGGATAAAATAAAGGAACCGATAGCTATAATTATTAGTGGCGATAGCACGTATGCTAGGATGGGATATTATTTGGCTAGATTATTGCCTACTTATGGATTTGAAATAGATGTATTTTTAATGGAAAAAGATGTTGTCGGATGTAAGACAATTGTATATAAACAACAATTTGTAAATTCAGGTGGTTTATTTTCTTCTAAATATAGAACTTATAAAATCGCAATTATTGCAGTAGAAAATGGAAAGGTCGACCTTAGTATGCTATCATCAAAAATGCTAATATATTTAGACATTCCGGAATTTGTAGATGAATCTAAAAAATTTGAAATAATAGGAACAACATATGGGTTTATTACTAATCGTGCTATAACATTTCCTGGATCAGTTTTTCTTATTGATGGCGGATTTTCTGATTTTATTTATGAGCATTTTAATGTTCGTAAGTTTTCTAAGAAAGGTGTAATTAAGATTCCCTTAAAAGGTAAATTAAATTTATAAGTTACATATTACAATAAATATATTATAGCTATTTATAAGGGGCAATAAATCTCAAATATTTAATTTATAAAATTCTACACATGTGTAATATAAATAAGCCTCAATGCTGCATATTAGGTAATTTTTTATATATTTATTTAGTTTTAACTTCTTTTAATGTTCACATATATTTAATTTCAATTACTACTCGATATTAAATATATGTGAGATAATATTAATATATTTTTGCATCTATATAATATTCTAATCAGGTTAGCTTAGGTATATTATTTTCTACAGTTTTATTAGTCTCGAATCACAAAATTCAATAAATAAATTTTTTGTAGTAAATGAATAAAAAGACAGTACCCATTTATTTACATAAAATATTTGTTAAATGATAGCATGATATTAATTTCATTATTCATTATTTCTTCTGCAGAGTGACTATGTAGCATTTTTAGTTCATATTTAATTACTATAATTGTATGTATTATATCACACTAGTTAAGAAATCATGAAGAACGACTTTATTGCACCAGTCTTTAAATTAATATCATTTTGTATTTTTGATTTGTAATATATTTTCTATTGATAATGTGATATGCTTATCGAATAGAATATGTTATATGATTATATAAAACAAATATATAACGATTTTAATTTTTATTGAATTAACTTATTTTTGAGTCTGCGCAGTTCATTTCAAGTGTAAACCACATAAAATCATCTCAGAAAGTAAAAAAATGAATTATATACTTATTGAATCATCCATATAAGCTTTATTGAATCTATTACTCTTTCTGTATCATTCAATTTAACACTGAGATTTATGGATAACGGAAACATTCAGGTATGTAATAAGAGATAGACTTATATAAAGTAGTGGCGTATTGTGAAATAACATTTTGTATTTATATCAATAAATATGAAAATTTACTAGATTTGGCAAATACAAATAGAAAGCTACAATAACAATTTAATTAGGTATGTATACATTAAAACTATTAACAAGATTATAAAAATAAATGCTTAATACTCCAACGGATATTTTTCTTAAGTTCGAGCATTATAACATAATTGTTAGTTTTTTTTTATTATTTTTCTGATAAATAAATATAAAATAATCCTTTTATTTAAATATTATACATTTTAGGCAACAAATGTGTGAAATCATGTCATTATTTACTTTGATGTCATATATTAATTCTATTGTCTGTATTTTTCATGTTTTATTGTATCAGATTTAATAATAAAAACGGAAAAAAATATTAATTATTTTATTTTAACAACCAATTCAAGAATATGTTTTATTTTAATATCATCCATCCTACTTGTTATTTCATAAAAGTATGAAGCATTTCTTTTAGAATTATGAAGCATATGCAATATATTTTTAAATTTATGTTTTTCTTTATATTATTTACTACCTCAGCACTAATTTTAATCCATTAGTTTTAATTCCCGCTTTGCAGTTGTATTATGCCATCAAAAGCTATCACATTATTAAATAAAATAAAAAAATAGAAATATGCTTGCTATTAAGATTTTATAATACAAAGTTTAAACAAAAAGGATTAAGCGAAACAGATGTATTAGAATTAATTTGTTTATTTGTATCAAATTAGTAATACGAGGCTTGTTCAATTATTCATTCTAAAAGCATATTTCTTTCAAGAATTTCATAAAATTATTTTAATTTTCACATGTTCATATTTTAATTAAAAAAATTTATTTTATTTAATAATTGTAATCTTTTTCATTGTTTTTGCTACTTGAATGTGATAAGCATTTATTTCTGCTTGGATATGCAAGTCACTTTAGCGTTACTTTATGTTATGTCCATCATATTTTATTTAATAAGCTAATTTTTGATGGTACACATACAATGTATTTCTCCAACTTATTAACAGCGTTATCTATAAATTTTAACATTGTTTATACACACATTCTTCTTATTCTTAAAAATTGCTTATTAATGTTTTAAAGTAGATTGGAATGTATAATGGAGTCACTCCAAATACATTTAAATATAATTCATGAAATTTTAAAATTATTCTATTTTAGTTAAAACGAATTAAATTAATATTATTTAACTCTGCATTACAAAATATTAATTATTAGAATATCGTATTTTATTTCTAATATTAATCATACTTCGAATTAGTTAATTATTACTTTATTATAAATGTAAATATCGTATCAATTTTATTTTATTAAAATATCTGTTTATATACTGTATAAACTCGGATTCCTATTAATGCATTTCCATGTATTTTTTTGAATCGAATAATTCATAACCATTCTTATTATTTAAATCATATTTTATAAAATATATGTATCTTATACGTTTCGATAAATCGGATCAAAATTTTATTACATCTGGTTGTAAGATGATCAATTGACTTATCCACAATTTAGGTAATATTAAAGAGTTTTTTTTTCAGAATACAATTTCATCTTGTATATAAAGAATTTTAAAGTATAAATATTTTTTGTTTTGTAGACTATTAGCATAGTAAATTTTATATTAATTGCTCTTTACATATAAAATACTCTTCATGAAATTACTTTTCATATCTAAAACTACTATATTCACAAATAATTGTTAACTGTAGTTATTTTGTATTAGTTATTATATAATACATATTAGATGTATGTTTTTTGTTATATATTTATAAATTCTATCATAATGAGTTTTTTTTTATTGTAAAACTTTTTATTTTGTTTTTATAATCTACAATTTTGTAATAACACCACATATTTTTAGTAACGGAATATATTTAAATCACATACCTGCATTTATACTTGGCTAAAAATATTTTCAATCCATAAATATACCTTATAATTATACGTTTTTCCAGATTGCATCTATTTCTTTTAATAAACCCTCTTTGAAATTGGCCTCATAATAAATTATATAGATAACTGCATCATAGAACATGATGTAATAATTAGCTATGTTGACTTGTTTATTCTAAGTCTTTATTTTCTAGTTTTTATAAATGAAATCTATTGGTTAAATAAAAACATAAGAATGATGTTTTTAAGCAGAAATAGATTATAAATATTATTCTTATGTTCTTATATTAATAAGTTTGTTCAAGGTTGTGATTTGCAGCAATATGCGACATTATTGAAAAAGGAAATTTCATATTTTTTATTAAAAATTTTATTTTACGCCGAATCGAAAAAAAAGATAAAGAATAACACTAGGCCTTTAAATAAATTAATTCATTTACGCCGAGACAATGCATTAATTGGCAACTTACAAAAATACCCTGATTGCTATTTAGAGTAAAGGAGGAGCATCTAAAGAAACGAAAAAGTATGAAAACATAAAAACAGACCCCGCGCATAGATTAAACCAAAGCAACACGCAGACATCTTGCTTATATTGAAAGGTCCTAATAGGATAACTTCTAGTAAGTCAGCTGCACGGCTCCATATGGATGTAAATACTAAGATAGTAACGGTGCATTTTGATGCCGAAAGTATCGTACATACAGTACTCTGTTTTGCTTTTGAGGTAAATCTGGCTCCGATAGATGGTGTGAGCAGCGACTAACAACGTAATGAGTACTTAAAAAGAAAAGATAGTCTCAATTAAGATAGTAGCTGCACTGGGTCAAGTATTTTATTTATATAATCATTATAGTATATTCAATGAATTATAAATCTTGTTTAAATAATACATTCTCTTATGTCAAGACACTACGCTTTTACAATTATCAATCTTTTATTTACACAATTCAAGTATGGCCGATTCTACTATTTCCGGAGTAGGAAAAGACATATCCTCCAGGTTTTTGGCATACGGTGTCGGACAGAAAGCACCATTCAATCTTAAAATTTTACATTTTAGTATACCAAAACACATTTCATTGATACCCGCAGAAATTTCAGATGCTACACTGAAATTTTTCCATCCATTATCAACAATTGCACATCTACGTGTTTTAATAACCGACCGTTTTATGGTCTCCCAATCAATGGGAGAAATTGAAATAAGATTTATGACTTCGCAAGATATATCTTTCTTTTCAAGAAGTTTAGCTGCTTTAAGACAAGTATCAACAGTTATTGAAATTCCTATTAATGTTATTTCCGATCCTTCTTGTTCTATTATTGCTTTATTTAAATCTTGGCAATAATTGGTATCATTAAAGGTAGAACAGCGGTTAAACGTGAAATCATACAAGATTTCGTTTTCAAGAAAAACAACAGGATTGGGATCGCGGATCGCTGATTTAAGAAGACCACGATGATCACGAGCTGAGAAAGGAGCAACAACTTTAAGACCAGGCACTGCACCGTAATATGCACAAAAATCCTGAGTATGCTGAGCACCCACACCAGGAGAAACACCGTTAGGCCCACGAAACACAATTGGAGTCTTGATGAGCCCGCCTGACATATAAAGCGTCTTGGCAGCAGAATTTATAATTTGATCTATCGATTGAAGAGCAAAATTCCAAGTCATAAAATCAACTACAGGCCTAAGACCCATAAATGCAGCACCTACTGCCATCCCAGTAAATCCCATTTCACTTATCGGTGTATCCATTACACGTCGTTCACCAAATATATCAATTAGGCCCTTCGTAACCTTGTATGGTCCACCTCTACGACCAACTTCTTCACCAAGTACAAATACACGAGTATCACGCTCCATCTCTTCTTTAAGAGCAATATTTAAAGCCTCTCGGTTGCTTATCTTTTCATCCATGGGAACAATTGATTATCTTTATTTATTATTTTAATTAAATCATCTTTTCCTATTAAAAAAGTCTTTAGAATCATCTTTTTCTAGCATATAAAAAGATTAATTGATTTATTATACTAAAATTGTGTAAGATGGGCAATAATAAAGATTTATCTAATAAACAAAATATGCCTAATAAAATTAAAAAAGAACGACTATGATAATGCTGAATAAATAAATTACACTTATGGTATACCATAAGCTGATAAAACACTTAAAGAAATACTTTTACTCAATCGAAAATAATAAACCTTTAATTTTCTTAATTAAAGAACTAAGTATCTATTACATATCATATAAGAACACCTGATATATAAAAAATAAAATTTAGTAAGAAATTCATCTTGTTTGACAATATGAACATAATATTGCAAGATATGATTTACAAAAGCACTTGAAATTATCAATATAAATAAGATGTTGCAATATGAAAATATAAAACAGTGGCGTGTATTATACAATAAATTATTATTAGCAAGCTTGAGTATTTAAAATAATTAAAAACGTATTATTTATCTTCTATTATTACATATTAGTTATAAATGTTATATTGCATTTATAATTTTGTTAGATTTTTAAATTTAAATACAACAAATTGTTTATATTTCATTGGTTTTAAATCTTCCAAAATATTTATAGAATAACAATTATAACTCTATCTTTATGATAAAGGGTAGTAAATAGGAAGAGTTAGTAAAGCCGGGAAGTAATAGAAAGACTAAAAAAATATGAGAAAAGCTGTAAATATTACAGACAGTGAAAATATTTAATAAATATGTTATAAATAGAACTAAGAATTATAATAATATCTCATATATGATATCACAGATTCTTTTAAACTTTAATGTGAATAAAAAATTTATTGATAATTTAAAAAGGTGATGATGGTAAATTAATCTTCTTTATTATATGATATAAGTATCCAGATTTATTTATATCTGCTATCTCCCACTGCCACATCTATTATATCTTTCTATTCCACTCCATATGCTTTTTCTTTGATAGATATGTGAAGCTGAATAATTTTTCAATAAAATTAATTGAAATATGCCTCAATTAAAAATATTATATCTGACTCTTTTATGTAAATTTCATAATATAGTTCTCAGCTAAAACATATTGAATTATTCTGACTTTTATTTTGTATAGTAGGCTGAGTTTATTGATCAGTAAAGCGTATTTTTTCTTTTTGACATCAACAATTTGTAACTTACTATAGCTGTAATGCTGAACTAAAATTATCTTATTGTTTCTTCTGTCATAAATGTAAATATTGGTTTATAGTATTTTACATGACGAAATATATTTATAACATTTAATTGACTTTATTTACATTATTATTTTTTTGATTGCATTTTTCATTATTCTTTTATAGGGCAATATTTTGCAGTCATCAAGCATTACACCATCTTCAACTCTTACTTCATCGCTTAAAATTGTTTCATTGATAATATGAGACCATTTACCAATTCTACAATTATATCCTATCATACTATTCTGTATGTAAGCATAATCTTCAATTATACATCCATTAAAAATAACAGAATTTTCTATTCTTACTCCTTTTCCTATTATAGTATTCCTTCCGATACACACATTCTTACTAATCACACATCCATCTCCTAATACAACGGAACTATCTATATCATTGTTTTTGACATCTTTTTGTAAATAAAGCCATTGGCCTAACAAATAATCCATTGGTTGACCAATATCCATCCAATATCCTTTAAGTTCATAAATGAAAAGTGAATTTAATTTTACGATATTAGGAAATATCTCCTTTTCTAATGAACATTCTTTGATTTCAATCATGTCTAAAACAGCTGGATCTAAAATATAAATCCCTGCATTTATTCGATTTCCTATGAAATTTTTAGGTTTTTCTATAAAATTAGTAACTTTATTTGAATTTTCATTGACCACAACTACTCCATATCTTGTAGTATCCTCCATGGTAGTTGTTAATATTGTACCATATGGCATTTCTTTTAAATGTGACTCCATCATTTCTGCTAATGGATAATCACATATTACATCTGAGTTAAGAACAAAAAAAGGCGATATTTTATTTTCACTGCACAAATATTTTTTAGCAAGGGCTAGTGGTCCGCCAGTTCCTAATGGTGTATCTTCAACAGAGAATATGATATTTACATTATAATGATTCATACTATCCTTTATAGCTCGTTCAATTGCTTCCATATGATAATTTACAGCAAGTATTATTTCACTTACTCCTGCTTTAATAAGTGCTTCTATTTGGTGTTGAAGAATGGGTTTATTCGCAAAAGGTATGAGAGGCTTAGGTGTTGTTATAGTGAGTGGTCGTAACCTTGTACCATACCCACCTACAAGAATGAGTGCTTTATATCCATTTTTTTTTATTATCATCCTTTAGGGTAGAATCCAATTAATTAAATATAGTAAATTAGTTCTAAGATCGGAAAAGTAAATTAAGATTTAAAAAATGGATATATTAAAAATAAGATTATCAAATTTATTTATAAAAAAGATACAAGGGATAAATAAACATCAGCAGTTAATTATTAGATGAGAACCACTTAAATTTTGTGTATTTTTTTATTAAATATAATTCTATCAATAGATATTTGGTAATATACTTTGTAATTTATTTGTAACAATAATGTAGTGATATTGATAGAGAAAAATAGCATATATTTAATAAATATTAATTATACTTTGCTTCATATTAAATGAATCTTATGTAACTTACTCATGCATTTTATTTACACATTGAATTATTGAATCCAAACAAAATAAAATATTTTTAAATTAATTAATTTTGCATTATTATCTAGCATTGAAGATACTTAATGCAAAAACAAAGAAACCATTGCTGATAGATGGCTAACACGCATAAAAAGAAAGAAAACAAAGTAATAACTGTTTATTTAAATAAATGTGATCTCTAAATAATTTTTATTCATTATATTACTGCCTTTAGATACTTTTTTTGTTATAAAAAATTGTTTACTTGATCTTATTACCCCAACTAATAATACCCAATAAATAAGTAATCTTATTATTATACCTCTACTCATCCATTAAGTACACCTAATTTTATTGTTTCAATATAAATTTCTTTGCAATCAGCTATGAAATTCAATATATTATATTCTTATCAATATACTTATCGAACCGAGTTTATATGATGTATATAATTAATTCGTTATTTTACTTTGCGTTACTCCGTTATAAATTTTAACTTCTTATATCTTTTAATGCCAGAGGGTTAAACAATTGAGATGGTAAAGCTTTTTTCATGTTGCTTTTCTTTATGCATTAAAAATTTATTTAATAAAAATTTTATATTAAAAAAAGAAGTTCAAATATACTTAACAATGCATTATTTCTTCTTCGTGATCATCATCTAATTCTTCTGACATCTTCTTTTCTCTCATATCCGTCTTTTTCAATAGTCTACTAAATTTCTTTATCTCATTAAGCTCTGCTTCCTTATTTTTCTCTTGTATACTAAAAATTCTGTCTTTAATGAAATGATTTACCCGTCTATTTCTAAGTTCCAAAATAGTGGGAAGCGCATCAATAGTCTTTTGTACAACAGATCTATTATAGATAATCGGTTCATTCCTACGCTTTTCAAACTGAAATACGGCATCATTGCTGAGATCTTTCCCGCGCACAACACGAAACGCCTTGGTCCACGGTGTCTTGCGAGGATTCCATTTGCGATTGAAAGCCTTCAAGCATTTCGATCGGCAGAAATGGAATACAACAGCATCATTTCGTACAAACTTGGTTCCGTGACCGGGATAAATATTGCATGAACAGAAGTAGCATTTTTCAATTCGCATTGGGGATAAGAAATAAAAAAAATATTATTGCAAAGAAAGATAAAACTAAAATAATAATGTCATTTCATTAAATAAAATCATGGGATTGTAAAGAGATATTGAATTAATTTACTTTTAAAAAGAAAAATGGATAATAATAAGAACACTTACTTTTGAAAAAAAAATCGTTAAATAATATAAACCCAGAGGTTTTACAGGAAAAAAGTATTAACGAATACAACATATCATTTCACATTTCTATAATCAAATGGTAGCTTCTCACACTATAATATCAAATATAAATGTAAATATCAGAAAACCGGTTTTTAAATTATTAGATGAAATTATAGGTAAAGAATATGGACAAGATATTAAATAAGAAGTAAATAATATGCATTGAACTTATTTGATGAAAAATATGTAAGAATCGAAACAAATATTGGATATACATTAAACGCTAGAATAAAAATATAATAAATTGCTATTTTGTATACAACTAAATAAAATAATCAAAATAAATTATTTTAAACTGATAACATATCAATTATCGTATCGATAATTTACTTTACTAGCAGGCATTGAAAGATTTTTCATTGTTTTCTATATAATCTATTTGCCATATAGTACACATTTAATTAGATTATAATAAAGAATGAAAATTAGTATTCAAATATTTGTCTCAATTAAGTTAGCATTCATAATGTTTTATATAAACCATATTTAATAATAACTATTAATCAAAAATATGCTTAATAAAAGATAAATATAGATTGCATATGTTATTAAATAGCTAATATTCATTAAATATTTTATTTGGATTGGTGTGATCGCTTCAATTTTTTACGCTAATATGTTTATATTGAAGTTATATTAAAATATAAGCTAGAATGTCTTGTGAATAAGGCTTGATATATGTAGTGACTATGTGTTATCAGACCAATATACTTTTATGTTTTGCTTATATAAATAAGCTTTTTTTATAAAAAACAATTAAAATATAAATGTATTGTTTTTAATTATCTAATTATTTTCATTTTTTATATTTTATTTTCCTTTTCGTTTTTATTTGAATTATAGAAAGAATTTATTAATTTATGCAATATTTGCTGATTTTTTTTACACAATTTCTAAAACTCTGATTTTATACATCATTTTAATCATTAAAATTTATACACACAAAAAAAGTAATTTTGATTTAAAATTGTATATGAATATCTGATTCTATCAATGAGCTTTTATTAGTTATTTAATTATGATAATATTAATAAAAATTGATAAACTTATAAATAATCATTGGTTAATTGTATGATAAATTATTTTATAACCCATTTTTTGGTTAATTTAAATCATTCTTAAAGTATTTGAAAAATGTAATTACATATCCGAATAACTCTCGAGCTCATTGCTACAAATTAAGATATAAATTAAGGAAAAAGTTTTAAGTATATAGCGTACGCAAATATACATTTTGATTTCTTAAAAATCTACTTACCTTTATTTAAACAAGGTTATTACGAGTTCTTGGCTCTATTCTAGAGGCTCTTTTTAGATATGGAATAAAATATTTAACCCAGTGCAACAACTGCTCAATTAGGACAAGATTTGCTTTTTGAGTACTTATATCGTTAATATTTGAAACTATTACGAAGTCCGAAGAACCTTGCAACTAAGACAGGGTGCCTGTAGCCTGGTACTTTTTGCAACAAACCGGGAACATTTATCATCCTAGTGTTAATGTACATATGGAACCGTGCAGCTGACTTACCCTGAATTCACCTACTCTAGACATCCCAATATAAGCGAAGCGTCTGCATGTTACCTTAATTTAATCTAGGCACAGAGTCTGTTTTTATGTTTTCATATTCTTTTATTTTTCCAAATACGCCTCCTTTGCTCTAGATAGAGCTCAAGATATTTTTGTGAGTTGTCAATTTGAAATGAGAGCATTACTATCAAGTATGTGAAATTCGATAGCATCTCAACTAACCTCTAAAACTCCCATCTATGAGGAGGAATTAAGAAAATTGGTAAGCTGGCGATTTACAAAACAAACACATGGATATACAGTTTTTTACTCGAATTCCTAGTTTACATTTGTCCAGTATCTTCTAATACCTCAAACTAATAGTAAGTTGTCGTCCTAGTTTTACGTCGTTTCAGACGATTGCTTAAAAATGAAATATAATAAAAATTGTCACGCATTTTCAAAAAAAAATGGTCATTAAGAAATTATAAACAATCTTTTTAATATATTAAGAAAGTGACAATACCTTGTAGATAAATATTTTTTGAATTGTTACAAAGCAAATCAAATATAGGAAATGATAAAAATTATTCGATAATATTGATTATTTGGTGTAATAAAACGTAATAAATACAAAGTTTTTTAGGAAAATTTACAGATGTCATACTTGATAATATTATCTCAGCTTTTTAAATAAAATAAACACTGCATATTTTTATAAAACGGCAGTGAATTTATAGCTTTTTATGTAGCATCATTATAAGTTATAAATTCTGCATCATGGTGTGAAATTTTGTAAACTTATCTGATAATAATATACTTCTTCATTAAATGAGGGATAATCATTGCATTCAAGAAATTAAGAAAAAAAGTCAAATAATAAATAATGCTTAATTGTATATAAATAAATATTCAAAAATTTATATATTAAATTAAGTAATAAAAAATTATTCTATTTGATCATTGAATTAATAAATAATAATATAAAATTTTTTTGTCACAGTTATATCATACTACTTACAAGATATAAGATTTTTGATTTAAAAAAGGAAAAACAAATATGTAAGATACATAAACACACAAGAGATAGTATTTTAATTTAAGATCGTTTGTAGAGGTATAATGATATTGTAAATCATACATTTTAAATTTTCGATAAATAAAAGAATTAAAATACACATCAAGCTTAAGCTCAGTATAATATAGTAAGAGTTATATTAAATTAAATACAATTATCGTTAAAAATATACAAAACAAATAGCCTAGCTTATTTGTTTATAAAATGAAAAAAAACATCATAAAAATAGGTGTTTGATTATTGAATAAATTAGATAGAATAGAGATATAACGAATACATAATGATAAGTTAGTATTAAATAAAATCATTCATATATATATGAATTGAAGTTATATAACGATGCATTAACGAAAAATGAAACAATTATTATAAGTGACTAAGGAGGAAGATTATATTATAACGTATAGTTAAGTAAATGATTTTAAAAAGAACATTTGAAAGCATTTAATATATGTTTAAAAGGAATATTAAAATAAACAATGCAATTTAATTTAATATGTTCGATGAAGTAGCAGGAATTATGTGGAATAAAAAATACGAAAAGTTTTGAGTTTATTAAAATTAAAAGTAGTTTTAATAATAAACTCTTATATGATAATTTGTTTTTTATTTTTATTAATTGGTGTCTACCCAATGAAATGAATTCAGAAATATGATAATATCCCGAGGCAGATGATATGCTGAATGCATTCGTTTTATAAAAATGATTAAAAATGGGGTTTCAGTCATTTAAAGATGTCATTGAAAATGAAAAATTAAAATTTTGGAATAGATACTAAGATCGAAATGACGTTATAATTATATAAAAGAAAGATGATATATTTATTTATGATAAATAACATGAGATGTTTGGAGTATGGTTGAAATAACAAGTCAATATATTTTCAATTTGTATATATTAAAAATAAGAAGAAGAATAACTATCTTGGAGGGATAGATGATATTGAAAGTTAATTATCCCATTTATTTTTTTAATTCGTTTTGCAAACATGATGTATTTTCGTATATGATTAAATATCAATTTATTTGGATCGTCTAGAAGGAAGATAAATAGAACGAAAACTTATAGTGGTTTAGGGTACCAGAAGCTGCTGGACAAGTTTTTAATTCGAATCCTTAACTATCCACACTTGCGGGTTTTTCGTGATAGCCGACTTACTTTCTTCATTCCTTTTTAATAGTGAAAGTTTTAGAGATTATTTAAAAAGCCAACAAGTTTTATATATTTATTGGTTAATGCATCCATCACCAAATTAACAATCCACAAAATATTCTGAGTTTTGCTTAGTGCAGAGAAGGCGTATCTGGAGAAACAAAAAATATAAAAACAAATCATGCACTCAAATTATACTAAGACAACGCGCAAATTTTTTGCTTATATTGGAATGTCTGCAGTAGGGGAACTCTGGGTAAGTCAGATGCACGGTTACATATGGACGCTTACGAGTGAAACTAGGATTATCCTGGTTTCATGATAAAAGCACTGGGCTACAGATACTCTGTCTTGCTTACAAGGTTCATCGGACTCTGATAGACGGTAATAGTTTGAATAACAACGATCAAGTACCCAAAAAGAAAATCTTATCTCAATTGAGACAATCGTTGTACTGGGCCATGGATTTAACAGATTATTCTATATATAAAACAGACTTTAGAGTATAGCAAAAAATTATAAATCATGAAAGATTTTGTTTAAATAAACAGAATTCATTTATCTTAGGTTTATAATATAAAAATTCAAGCCAATTATATGGTTAAATAAAAGGTATTGCTTTTTATTGATTTGCTTTTATTTCGCTATGCGTATGAGAACTTATAAGCATTAATGTCTCGAATATCTCTGTCGATTCAACCATTTATTTTCATACTATAAATTGAATGTATATTCAATAGTTTATGTGTGCTATAATCTTTTAAGTAACTTCATCACTATTTTGTCTTATGCCATAACATAATATATAATTTTAGTTTCGGCTTTATAAAGTAACCAGATCTTATTAACTTGAGATTTTATATTTTCTGCATATTAACTAGCTAGAGAATGTTTTGGCTCGTTATGCTAACTTCAATCAATACTATGATTTAAACTTTAATCGTAAATGAATATATTCAATCGATTATGCTTGATCAAAACATAGTTCTTGATCTGATGATAACACAGATTTCAACTTTCTCATTTTCAACCATTTTTTGAACTATGTGAAATCACAGTTTTTTGATAACATGAATTTGTATTTATTTAGTAATAAAAGGTGTAAACAATTAAGAATCTCGCTGTGTTCACATGTGTAATTATGACCAAACATTTTTTCACTTTAGTAGCTTAGTGATTCACAGATTTTTGAATTTTAAAGCAATACCAGCATAATAACGCTTTTCACCATAGTAGACATTTTTATTTTGGATGTAGTAACTAACTGCTTAGCATTATTGTTTTCGTGCTTCATACAAATGAAAAGAATTTCAAGTATATCATTTGATTGAAATCGTACAACTTTTCATGTAATTTCCTTTGCTTATATCGTCATATACTAATTCCCTCTGTGCACAATTGAGACTTTCCAACAAACATTATCAATTAGATCGGTTCGGAGAGAGGTGTGCCTTACTTTTTTCTTCAAATTTTATAATATCATTTTTCTTTACAAGATAATTTTGTATTTTTTATTAACGTTCTTAGGGCATACAATTATTTTTGAACTTTATACTATAAACCTTTTTCAGTTCTATATCAAGAGTATAGCTTATTCAGACGACCAGATCTAAGGTTAACTTTATGTTTAATAAAATCCTGAACGAATATTATAGTCAAAGTGATAAAATCAGTCAATTTTGAGCTGATATGGTAGTTGGAAAGTGTGCTCGTTAATAAATATGAATAAATATCTCGAATTTTATTTTCAAACAAACGGTATTATATTACACCATTTAATTGCTTATTTAAATTTTTGATACTACACCATTTAATTGCTTATTTAAGTTTATTCATGGAATTATTACCATTAGATTACTATTTATTCACAAATATATCATTCAAAACATACCTTTATTACGCACCTATTATATTTTACCAAAAATAATAGCCACCGTTTAAAATCATCTACATTTATATAAACAGAATATATGAAACCCATGAATACGCTCCTATCTGCACATTACATCTTACGATATTTTACACCTATACAAGTATTTATGACACCATATTTGATACAAGTAAAAAGATTTACTAACCATGAAGTATCAAACCTAATTTATCCTTGCTTTTTTATATCTACTTTTGTAACATCCATTATCGGAATGTTCATTGTAGGAATAATAGGTAATAAAAATACTTTGATTTTAGATACGTTTATTGAGTTGGTGGGATATTTGGTATGTTTTTGTGCGCCTGCCAGACATTTCAGAAAAATACAATGCTTTGCCATTCTCAGAGGAATGAGTTCTGCATTGGGCATTTTGGCAAAAGGTGTACTTTATACCCCAAATTCAAATGCAGGAGACAGGTCAGATCGGTATTCACAGTACAACTTAATTAAAAAAAATGCAGGTGTTCTTGCTTCTTGGATAGGACAGGAACTGGTGTTCGGAACAGGGACACATCAAACCAATCTTTATTTCAGTATATTATCCACTATACTTGCATTTATATTAGCTCTTTTCATTTCAGATAAAACAGGAATAAAAAAAGAAAATGTTATAAGATTTAATTTTTTAGAGTTGGTCACAAAATTAAAGAAAATATACACAAAAAAAATAATATTATTTTCGTTACTTAATATAAGTGCATCAAGTCTTTATGTCTGCTTTTCTATATATTCATCAAACGTTTTTCAAGATCGAAGAAAATCGAGTAGTTCTTTTGTAATGGGCAAGCTATTATATTATATTTCGTATCCACTAAGAGAATTCGGACGATTTTTTATTTATTTAATAGGCGCATTTGACCCTGCAATACAATATAGTCCGAAATATGATGAGAAGATACTTATCCATGGTTATATTAATGGCTTGTCCCGATTATGCTCGGCTGTACTTGCACATTTTATTAGATATAAAAAAAATGAATTGAGAGAAACTATTTGTCTTACACTGGGTGTTATTTTCATTTTAATGATATTTACGTATTTACTAGGCTGTAATTTTAGTTTATTTAATTCTTATTTGATTTATATTTGCGGTTATACACTAGGACTATCTGGTCTAATTTTATCACATGGTGGATTGAATGAGAAAACAGATATTCTTCATATTATTTTGGGCATCAATTTATGTATAGATTCACTAATTCATATCGGAATTTCGTATTATACTAAAAAGAATTGTACAACTGTGAGCAGAAAAGTATATTACTATTTTTGTGTTAACACGGTATTATTGGGATGTGCTTGCGCACTTTCCTTTTCCATATTAAAAAATTAGAAAGAAATAAACCAATTTGTAATAAATTTAATATTATTTAACTTTACATAAAATATTCTCTTTTTATAAGTTTTATTAAATTTAATCGATCATTTAAATAGTACTAATCGCTTTGATAATGTGCCCATTTTATTCTGAGTTAGTACCAAATATATGAATTAATAATTTCATATAAGATAGGGAATGAATTAGGCTTGCTATACAAAGCAAAAACTAAAATAATACTTTATGTTATGACATGGGATGGTGTGGTAACCAAGTACCACAAAAACTATTTTAAGGAATTAAATATAATTACTACGATAGATGCATACATCCAATCGACGGTACTGAAGAAAACGCTCGAAACTATATCACTTGAGTACATAAGAAGCATTGAGGAT
>SBIQ01000090.1:0-30244 GCA_014805555.1 Astathelohania contejeani | reverse complement strand
CGCAAGTAGAAGGTGAATACACCTAAGTACCTCATTATGCCTTCGCGTATAGTCATGGCCAAGCATTCGATCACAACCTGTTGCCAGATGGTCGATCGACTTTTTGGCTTTACCACAATGCTGGCATTGTAAAGCATTGTCTCTCCAAAAAACGTTTCTATTTTGGATATAGTAATAAATTCCTTCAGCACGAGGATCAATATTCTCGTATTTCATCCAAGTAGAAGAGTCTTTTAAACTAACAAGCTCATTTGAGCGGGCCCTATATAACTTTTCATGAAATTTTTTCTTATTGATTTCGTCATAAAGGAGCTTACGCCAAGCATTCAAAAGACTCTTAACAGAAACGTCTGTCAGTGAGTACTTTGACCTGAAGTATTGGTATATCAGAGAGAGGTGAGTCTTATTTTGCTCTTCGACTTTCAGAATCGCTACTCGTCTTGATAAAATATTTTAACATTTTTCAGCGTCTCCAGTAATTGAAGAAGCATATACTCACTTTTCATCTCCACAAAATGGAGACCTCTTCCCATTTCTGTTCGGGAAAGATATAACCTCTCTTTACACCCAGGCTTTAAGTGTACCTTATGTTTAATGAGAGCTTGGCGTATTTCATGTTCAAGCTTTAAGAAGTCAGCAGGTTCAAGGTGTTGTAGTCTAATGTGGTAATTGACAAGAAAAATGCTATGCTCGTTTATTGCTTTAAATAAATTTTATGAATCGAGATTAGATTCACACAGCCTCTTCACTCTTGCCAGTAGCTCACATCTTACATTCTCGAATGATTCTCGCATGATATTGCTACTATGATCCTCTATTATACCTAGGTATTTATATACTCCAGTACCATCAAGAAGAGTAGCAGTGTTTTTGCACTGAGGGTCATTCGTGGCCGACTTCTCTCGGTTAATCTCTTATCTAAGAATCTTGAAGTAAGACTCGGCTTCTTTCACTATATTACTCATCACCGTGCTGTCAGTTGCCAAGAATTTAAAGTCATCAATAAATAAAAGGTAATTAGTAGCATACGAAATTTCTTTAGCAAGTAATGACACCTTTGGGTATCTTTCATTAAGCCTTCGGCTCAAGGGATCGATACACAGAACAAAAAGAAGAAAGCTAAAACTATCTCCTTGACGTATCCCTTTCTTCACCCCTTTTTTGACTATCTTTTCTGATCTAGCTCTTACATTTAAGCTTCACTTAGATGTTATCTCTTTAACAAAGCACGTTATCTATTTTGGAAAAACTGATTTTGATATACACTCTACCAAGTACTTGTGGTCGATGGAATCAAAAGCTTTCTTCACTTCGATCCACGTTGACTTCAACAGTGTCCGTGTTCCTTGTATAGAGATAGAGCATGGCCTGCTTTTTAGCACTTTGACTCGCCATAAAGTACCCCAAATCTGATATAACATTATTATATCCAAATCACGAAGTAAAAAGATATTATCGTTTATTAAAACTATTAGGTAAAAATATTAATAATGGTTAAAGTAGTACACTAATTCATCAAGAATATATTTTCAATAATTAACTATTTTCATTATTTTCTAGATAATGAGAAAAGCATAAATATAAAACAATTGAATATGATTAAACATTGAATTTAGAATTAATAAAAATGAAACATAAAAAAATAATGATGAAAATGGTTCGATTTTTTTGTAATTTTTATAAAACGATTTTAATATAGCAAAACTAATAAATTATTTTTTAAATTTTTATCGATTATTAAAAAAATAAATTGCCCAAAAATACGTGACTTTTGTAGTAAGTGGTCTTATGTTACACTTATAATATTAACATTATTCTAATCAAGATAGAGATATACTTAAATAATCAGTTAAATATTTAAACCATATAAATTGAAACAGTTGAAAGCAAACCAGTGTTGTTTACTCTATAAAATAATACTAAAAATTTTACAAATCTTAACTAAAGATAAGCTATGGCGAAGTTTTGTAAATTTTTTAAAAACTGGCAATGCCATTACATATTAAAAAGTATACATTATTGATTTTTTTAAAAAAACACTAAATTTATTTTTTGGAGATATAGAAAAACTATTGAGCATGTAGTAAATATGAAATCTTATCATTCAGGAAGTTGAAAATTATGAAATTGTTTAAAATAGATATATATTACACAAAAAATAAATTTATAACTTAAGATAATACAATCGAAAAACGATAATCTACATAATAAGTCATTCAAAAAAAATTATAATCTAATTAAGGGCTAAAACAACAACATCAGTATTAAAAGATAGTAGAGTGTAGTCAAAAAATTTTTAAAGATATAATGATTTGCAATACCGACACTGCATTAAGGCAGCATAAAAATAAAATATTCAATTAGATGCTGTAATGAAATGGTTAAGATTATACTATTACACATAACAAAGTTATCACAAATGTTTTTATTTACTGGTTTATAAATGCATTTTAAATAATGGCAATTTTTTAGTCTAAGAAATTGTAAAAAAAGAAAGTATTGAGAGGCAGATTTATATAAGAATAATAATAAATTTATAAGTAAAAATGAAATAGCTGATACATTCATTGTTATAAGAAGATGCTTGTAATTATCATATTTAAATTCAGAACAAATAATCAAAATGGTATCTATTTTATGAAATAAAATTAATAGTATAATTTCTCAGTATATTACATTAAAACGCATAACATATTTTAAAGTAAGACGAAGTGTAAATTTGTGATTGAATGTATAACATTTTTAAAAGCAAATATTACAACTTTTTTGAACCTTATCAGATAGTTTATATGAAATATTAATGTAAATAACAGATGAATTCAAAATGATTGTTAATAATAAAATTACTAAATATTAATATTTAAATTAGAGATATAAAAATCAAAAAAATGATGTTTTATTAAAAAAATTAAAAATAATTTCAGCCTAAACTATTTTTATAAGCATTTAAAAAGAATTGTTTAAATCCTATTACATATCCAATGATGAACATTGCTGTCATAACAATAACAATTATGCAAGTTGACAAGCTAGGAAGTGGTGAATGACTCATATAAATGATAATTTTTTTGTGTTTATATAGATATAATTATTTTTGACACCAATTTTCCATATAAGTAATATTATACTAAGTTTGCCTCTAACGTGGTGATATAAAATGCATATAATTAATACAGTTCAAAGTTTTATTCAATATAACACTTTTATTTAAATATTGAATTATTTACTCATTTTTGTTTTATTACCTGTGATTGGCATCCAATGCTACTATAATCTCTGAGTCTTTATACTAGCTTTTCTATTATATTGGTTACCTTCATTCCAACCCCAATACCTCGTCCGATTTTTAATGATATGATTTTAAAAGTCATATTAAATACGGTAAATTGCATGTACACCTCAATCGGTAGGATTATATTTCATTCTTGAAATATACTTTGTAGTATTTGGTCATTATCCGTCCTACGTCATAGCATGAAGTATGATTTTAATTTCGGCCTTAATAATAAGCCAAGTTAATTCTCCGAGAGATCTTACTTTCTTTTTTTCTTATTTCGACTATATGGAGATTGTATTAGTTTGTTATGCCATCTTCAATTAAAATATTTCATTTAATCTTTTATTGTAAATAAATATAGCCAGCCTGTTAAGTTTCACTAAAATATTTGTCTTTATTCTGGTGCCAACAATTAGCCAATATAACAATAATTAGAGATTTAAAACTTATTAATATTAAAAAATAAAATCAAATATACTGATTTTTTATTTACAGGGTTAATGCTATGTTATTCTTTATCTTTCCTTTCTATAGCCTGTAGTTGGCATCCAGTGGCACTCGCTTCTCCAAATCTTTTCATAGCATCTTCTACTCGATCTCTTGCGTCTATGTACTCTTTAATGCTTCTTCAGTACTCAAGTGATATGGTTTCGAGCGTTTTTTTCAGTACCGTCGATTGGATGTATGCCTCTATCGTAGAAGTTATATTTAATTCCTTAAGATAATTTCTGTGGTACTTGGTTACCATACCGTCCCATGTCATAACATAAAGTATTATTGTAGTCTCTGCTATGCATAACAAGCCTAATTCATTCGCCAAGAGGTCGTATTCCTATTATTCTCTGTTTCAACAATCTGGAAACAGATATACTGAAATTATTAATAGAGAATACGACTATAATATAAATATTATCATTTTACAAAAGTCTTTATTTATTATACTTAAATGTTTTATTGTATCATAAACTTGTAATATTTAAATATTGCATATTTAATATATAATTACCACGTATTACCAAATTTTGCTGAATTTAGGAATCTTTTATAATAAGAATTTTGAATTTAATAGTTATCAAAGTTACTTTTATTTATATAAAGTTATTGTTTTCTTTTCTTTTATATATTGCCAGCATCAGCCAGTACAACTATTCCTAAATATTTCTGTCTTTATTTAGATTATGATTTTTATTTTCATGTCATCTTCTATGCTTCGCCTAAACACCAGTGAGATAGTATTTTATATAATACGACGAAATGGGTATATGCCTCGATAGTTTGTGTGATGTTAAGCTTTTTTAAGTAACCTTTGTAAAACTTTGTTAATATTATCCCTGATCACCGCATACAATATTATTCTTTTATAAAATCGCGGCTTTTATTTATATAAGAAACTAGTGATGTTTATGAATAATCTTATTTTCGATAAAGGTAGAATGAATTATTTTAGTTGAGGCTGTTATAACGAGCAAAGACAATCTCCAGATAGTTATAGTGGAGAAAAAAAGAAAGTATCGTCTCTTAAAAAATTAATTTATCACATTATTAAGGCCAAAACTAAAATCACACTTCATGCTGTGACGGGTGGTGACCAAATACAACAAGGATATCTCCAAGAATGAAATATAATCTTACCGATCGAGGTGTACATGCAATTAACCGTATTTAAGACGATTTATGAAATTATGTAGCTTGAGTATAAAAGAAGCATTGAGGATGAGATGAACGCAAGAGATCGAGTAGAAGAGGTTGTGAAAATTTTTGAAAAAGCAAATATCACCCGATGCTAATTACAGGTCATATAAAAGAAAGACTAAGAATTATACAGCAATGAATTTTTAAATATATTTATTTTATTCGAATTTGCTTAAATTAAGACAAATGATTACTAATAGCTCTAAGTTCGTGAAGTTGAAGGGCAATTACATACTTGTAATTTAAGTTATAAACTGCCAAATTATCTTTATGTTGCGACTGGTCAATAGTAATTTTTTGATCCTCTTCGTAGTAAGAAGTTTTACATCAGTTAAAAAAGCATAGAGTTCCACGCATATATGATATCGATTGCTATATCGATAATTCACAATATCATATTTAATTCTATGATGCAAAGTAGCGCATCTGAATTTGAAAAAATAATAAGATACTAGAAAAAAAGACCGCTACTAAATTTAACCAAAAAAACAAACGGACTTTCCGCTTCTATTGGAATATATGCAGTATGAATACACAGGGTAAATAAGCTTCACGGCTCTATATGACCTTTTACAAGTGACATCAGGATGATAAAAGTGCACAACCTTGATGCCAAAGGTACCTGCATATACAGATAGCTTGCCTCACTTGCAAATCCAGTTTGGTTTCAATAAACAATATGAGCCTCGGCTATCAGCTGTATGTATGTTTAAAAGGAAAGATTGCTACAAGCGAGACAGTCCATCACTGGTCTAAAATCAAACGGATAAATTTTGTATAAAATAACTTTTAAAGCGTAGCCATTGAAACATAATTCCTAAATAATTTTATTTTAATAAATTTTTTAATAGTTTTGATAAAATCCGAAATCATCATTCTAGAAAATCATGCCATATGTGTGAACATCGATAAATAATTAATATTTATATTTTTATTTGGAAATATCTTGTAATTTCTGATCTTAAAGTACATAATAAGAATTTTTTTATAAAACCTACTTCGGCATTAGAAATTTTTTATCTAAAATGCGGCTGATTTCATTTATTTACGACAAGAAAGGCAATAAAAGATATTAATGAAATATTGCTACCCAGAGATATATTCGCATATCTAATTGCGAAAAAGAAACAAATATGGTATTAGGAATAATGAGGTGAGGATGTCATATAATTGAAAAAAATCAAATTATTTCATAAATATGTGGTGTATAAAATTGAGATACATGAAAAACATATCAAGAAACATGAAATTTTATGTTATATTAAGGCATATTTTCAATTTACAAGACTGTAGAGTACATTACAGCCTATTTCTATGAAAAGTTATAAAATAATTTATAGATAGCCCTGATCGAGAATAGAAAGTTTACAGAGTGGTATAAAGTTATATTGATGATTGCTAGAATCAAAAATTTAAAAACCGAACCAAAATAGTTAAAACATTAATTCTTAAATAAATAATTTATCTTTGTTTAATGAGTGCTTCGTGACTTAATTATTCTTTAATTTTTCCTTATAAAGGGAAATTTAAGGTCAAGATTTGGCTGTAGCAAGTAACGGTAAATTAAACTAAACATTTAATCGGTGTGATAATCCGTGGCTGTATTAACACATCATATTTAGTGGAGTAGATAATATGAGGTATACAATGAAAGTATTTAATTATCATATCTTACAGATGATAATAAAATATCTATACTGATATAATGGATCCGGAAGTAATCGAACGAATCGGTGGAGATATAAAATAAAGCATATTAAATAAATATTATCAGTCATGACAATAGAAGATAAAATAATACAATAAATAAAAAGATATCACACATATTTAGAATTTTGTTTACATGTTATTTAGATAAATTAAATATATAAAAAATATGAATGAAAGATAATAGGTCATTTAATGTTACATCATGTATAATAAACCGATTTTATTTTTAAACTAACCACCAAATTTATTACTTAAATATTTTGTTTGTGACTCGGTAAGTACAGGAGCAAGTATAGTGAACCAAGATTGATATGAAAGCACTCTTAATAAATAAGTAAAACCAATCACTATAAGAATTGCTAATACCAAAAGATAAGTTATCCAATTTACAAGTTTCATGGATAACAAATAAATCATGTTGTCATCATTTACTATGACAGCGTCATAAATGGTTAATTGCTTTTAATATTGAAATTTTAAGATAAAATTTGTTTTATATGTCAATGTTATATAATCAATCATTTTAATTGTGAATTCTCGAGATTTTCAAACCAAAAATTGTATTAAAACTGTATTTGTCTAATTCAAAAATAAAAAATATATGATGAAAATAAACTTATTTATAAATCATAAGGTATGCATCCAATCGAGGTACTGAATAAGACATTTATAACCATATTATTTCAGTAATAAAAACATTAAGGATGATACTGATTTAAGAGATTGAATAGAAGAGGCAGTGAAAAGATTTGGAGAAGCAGGTGCCACTGGATGTCAACCGTAGATCATAGAAAACGAAATAACACAGCACTAACCATATTTATGATAATATAAATAATACTTGACTAAATAACATTGCTATAATTTATATTAGTAATATAATTTTATTAAACACGTACCTTAGATCATAATACAGCTTGCTGATATTGTGCTGTTTACCAATAAAAAATTTATTTTTTGATAATTACAAGCCAAAAAACATATTTATCATTTCAAAATGTTACTATTTCATCACCTGATATTTTTTCTTTTTTTTTTACGCGGTATCATCAAATATTAATTACTTTTATAATTTATCTTTTACATTCATACTTTCTTCAATGCTTTTTTTGCATCAAGCGGCATGGATTTTAACGTATTATTTAATACTATAGATAGGATGTAATATCAATAACAAGATGATATCCCGCTTCACAATAAATTTTGTGTTATTTAATTATTACTCTGGTCAACTTTAAAAAATAAAAATCATTTTGTTTTTTTATTTCAATTTACAAATTAAAAAATATCCTGGATGATTATTCGTTTTATAACCAAATATCTCATTTTATTCTTATAATATAAGAGTATATTATTCTTTACTATTATATTTTTTTATATAACCAAATATCTCATTTTATTCTTATAATATAAGAGTATATTATTCTTTACTATTATATTTTTTTATTATAACCTAATATCTCAAATTCTGCTCTTTCATTCTACACAATTTCTTGTATTAAATTAGCTCTAATTGATATTATAAAACTAATTGAATATTTTTAATAAAACGAAAAATAAAATTTTAAGATTATATATCGAAAAAAGATATAATGATAATAAAAAAAATTCATAGTGTATTAATAGTTCATTAAAGTATATAATATACATATCACTACACTGTTTTCCTAAAGTTTTGATGAAGTATAGAGAATGTCATTGAATAAGCAGTATAATTGAATAAATGATAAAGGCCAAGACGAGTATGCTGATAGATGACCATTGCACATAGAAAAAAAAAATAAAAAACAGTAACCTTGTTATAAAAAACTACAGTTTATCTTAAAATATTTATTATACGTAATTTGTTATATTTTTTCCTTGTTATAACCAATTCTTACTTATTATATTACCAAACTTGGATTTTATTCATGTAAATTTACTATTCGCATATAAACGTGTTATATATTTTAATATGATTAATATGTTGTTGGCTTTATTGACTATATCATACGAATTATTTGATTACACACCTTTTTGTTCAAGATAAAGTCATTTATTATAAGGTTTTCTGAATTAAAACTTGCATCGTACTAAAGCGCAAGAACAAAAAATTTTTATATTAGGATCAAAACGAGTATTTCTTTATCTGATATTCTGTATTTTTCGAGCCTGAAGAAAAAATGTAATTCACTGGCACAGTTTGGGAATAAGTTTTTTTGATCCAAAATATTAAATTTTTATTCTTAAAAATCTTAAACTGAAACGTAATCAATTACTAGAAATGTGTTATTATGTTAGTTAATTACTAGTCTTGGTGTATATAATATTTCATCGAATCAAATTATGTCTTTCTTTACAAGAATCAGTAAATATTATAATATTCTCAAAACACATAACTTAAAAGCAGATATGTTTACTTGTATTATTGAAAATATATGATACAGAACCACTAAACCAATAAAAGTATATTTATTATTTCTTTTTGATATGATCTTTTAAAAGATTTTTTCCCAACTTTTATAATATAATTAAATAGGAAATTAATAAACAAATAAAAATTAGCCCGAATGGACGATGCATTAAGTAAACTATCAGATCATCTCAAGCATCCATCGGACTTAGACGATAAATTACCTCACATCGAACACCAAACACAAAAGGACATGAAGAAATTATATAGGACACTTGCTGGGTCCTTGATATCAGCACACCCCACCACAATCCCATTTGATATTATTACTGATAAATTGACCAAATATAGCAATAATTTTCCTAAGATAAGCCAAATAAATACATCAAACCCAACTGATGAAAATACAAACAAACTTTGTATAGCATATACAAATTTAATAAATCTCAGATTATTTGTCGAAAGATTGGAAGAATATTCGAAAATTGGGCCAAATAAGGATCTTCTTGTCTGGCATTATAATGTATACCAGGCCGAGGAATTTCAATCAGAAGTCTTATCCTTGGTAGATGAATTAGATGCTCGACAAATTCAAAGTATTAGACGAAGAATCAAGCCCATTTCCCAAGCAAGTTACGAATTTACATTAAATATTCTAAAATTAGGAGAAAATCTTCTTAAGCAATCAAAAGATACAATACATGATATTCTACGAATTATAGAAAAAGAGGACAAAAGAGATATAGAAATTAAAAAGATAAAAGAAATTGAGAATCAAAAAAAAGCAATTTTTAATAGGAAATATTTGAAAAGTAGTCCTAAGGAATTATCAAATAAATTTTATGATACAGTCAAAACAGGAATAAAAAGAAAATTTGAGGAAAATTCTTTTGAGTTTGTACAAAAAGATTTAGAGACTATAAAATGCTGGGAAACACCAGATTTAGCATTATTTCTTATAAATCAATATTCTTCTTGCCTAAGAGGATTAATCGAAAGCTCAAATTTAGATGCAGGGGAAATACTTGCATTACTTGAGTTTGTTGGTGAATACGATAATACATTAAAGATTTTGTTTGCTATGCCAAGCCCGCAGCTTTTAATCGGAAGGGAAGAAAAATTAATATCTACTTATATTGAAGCAGCTACAGGAAAACTGGATGGCTGGATGGAGAATCTTATAGAAACAGAAGTCAGTAGTTTTAAGACACGTACAGAAGCACCATCTTTAGATGAACATGGAAAATATATTTCTACTGGATTTATCACTCTTCTCAGTTTAGTTAAACAACAACTTGAGCCAGTTTCCTTCCATACCGCACTTTCCAATCTTATTGCTGGAAAATTGGTTGGTCATGGTGAAAAATTTGCTAAAGCAATAATTACTGCCATTGAAACTGATAATAAAAAAATTCCTGGTTATGAAGAATATGTTGTCATGATGGGAAATAGTGGATTAAGAATCACTCGATATGTCCAGCAAATCGGAGCGCCTGTTGAACTAGCAACCGTGTTTTTAGGAATAACTAAAGCAGCAAATGAAGCTTTATCAAGCTATATAATACATACATGTAAGCCTGTTCTGGATATTATATTTACAGATCCCTGGTATGATGGAAATATATTGGCATTAACAGAAACACTCAAGGATTTCTTTTCAGATTATAAAATGGTAATGGAAGTTTATGCATTTAAAACTCTTTTAAATGTTGTTGCTGGAAATTTATGCCAAGCGTATTTAAAACAATTAAAAAGAAAACGAGCAGTGCTATATCGAGATTGTGGAAGTAGGTTAGATCGAGATATAGAGGAGATACGAGAAGTATTCGAGCAATATGAAAGCGGGGCTAAGCTAGATGTAATAGCTCATCTTAGTCCACTTATCACCTGTGGAAGTATTGATATTTTTCTAATTGAACTTAAAGCGATGAGATTGAATGTTGATGTTGATAAAGACGTTGTAAAATCTATCATTAAGAAGAGAGAAGATTTAAGTAATGAAGAAAAAGAAATCTTTAGTGGGAGATTAGTAGAAATTTATGGAGAGAAAAAAAAGAAAAAGAAAAGAGGATTCTTTTTTTAGTTACACAGGCTCTATGTTAATAAATAGTATAAATTATTTATTATTTTTTGTACCCAAGCGGGTAGTTTATTTCTTGTTATTATAGCATTTATTTAAAGGGTTAGTGTTGTGTTATTCTTTGTCTTTCTTTTCTATGGCCTTGGGTTAGCATCCAGTGGCACTGGCTTCTCCAAATCTTTTCACGACCTCTTCCATTCAATCTCCTATGTCAATATCATCCTCAATGCTTCTTCTGTACTCAAGTAATATGGCTCTTGTTATTTAAAATATAAATGTAATATGAAATTAAAAATTTGTTTTATCCAAGAGATTGAGAAAATAAATGATAGAATCCTAATTGATGCTAGTATAAAAGCAGATATTTAATAAAATACAATTAAGCAGACATATTTTTTGTGAAAAGAATAATAATTAAATTATTTAGTTGAGGCCAGTATTGCGAATCAGATATTCTATAAGATGCGATGATGGAAAATAAAATATAATTGTTAACGGACAGCTTGATTTGCAAAGTTTAAACAAAACAATTTAATGCGCTTTTAGTATGAAATGACATAATACTATTAAAATTATTTAAATGAGCTTATAATATACAACAAATTAAGGCATAATACAATCTGCATTATTAACCTTATAAAACATTTTTTACAATACAAACAAAACATCAAGTGCAATTAAGAATTAAAATTTTCATCAATATGCCGATGAAAAGTCAGTAAATGAGTGTGTAGACAGAAAAAAGAAAACAAATGATCTATAATTTAAGAATAAACCAAAGATGGGAAAATGCCTTCACTATGCAGAGATGAAAAGTGAATCAATACTTGACCAAATGTTGGATATGCTGAAAAACACAAAAATATCAACATAAGATATTAGCAAAAATACAAGTTGAATAGAGAAATAAGACTCGCCTTTGTATGATATATCAATACCTCAGTTTAAAGTACTTCACAACAGATATTTCTTTCAAGAGTCTTGTAAATGTTCAGTGTAAGTTCCTGTATGATGAAATCAATAAAAAAAGAGTTCATGAAAGGCTATACAGAGCTAGTATGTTTAAAAGATTCTTCTGATTGGATGAAATATGGGAGCATTGATTCTCGTGCTGAAGCAATTATTGCTATATTCAGGATAATATTTTTTTTGTAAGGATAATGCTAACATTGCGATAATGCCAAAAAATAGAATGATTATCTAGTTATAGATTGTGATTAAATGTTTGGCTATGTTTATATACGAAGTGATAATAAAGTGCTTAGGTATATGGAAAACGAAAGAGCGAAATTTGGATTGATATGAGAATAAGTGTTAATATTTTAGTGAAGAAAAACAGATTTGATATATTTATATTTGATAAGAAAGAGAATGTAAAGTGTTTGGTCGAAGTGGGCATAACAAGCCAATAAAATCTTCAGATTATTGAAACTGAAAAAAATATATATGACATATTGGTAAATGAATTATATTTACCATACAAAGCAAAGACTATAATAATTTTTTATGTTGTATATGGGGCGAAGTGGTAACCAAGTATCATTGAAAATAGCTTAAAGAATTAAATATTACTCATACGATAGAGGTGTACATTTAATCGGCAATACTAAAAAAGATGTTTTAAGCCATATTCTTGAGTATAGAAGAAGCATTGAGTATTACATGAACGCAAGAGATTGGGAAGAAGAACCCGATTTAGAGAAGCAAGTGCTATTAAATGTCGTAGGCCATAAAAAACGAATAACACAACGCCAACCCAATAAATTGTTTATTATAATACCTTATATTTATTGGATACCTTGTGTTTTATTGTGCCATACACTTTTATTGCGAGAGAATGAGTTATATTTAAACCATACATCCGTTCGTATTCCATCATAGCTGTTGATATTTACCCAATTAATAAATATATCATATTACTATGCCTTTAGTAATCTAATTAATACATTTTATTTATCCCCCATTCCTTGTCTAAGAAATCTTTATTATTAGCTATGCGATATATCATTACTATATTGCCTTTGATATACCTTATATTGATTATTATCCCCATATATTATTATAATATGTTACCACACCTACAGGCTTATCACACTAAGTTCCTGCTTATTTTAATTTGCCAGCTTTTGTAAATAGAGCCCAATTAAATCTTAAACTTAGGCATACTCTATAAGGAAATATTAAAAGACCAATTTAGCAACAAACAATACTTAATTAAACGTAATGGCTAATAGTATCTCAACCCCATAATGCTTATTAGTTTATTAATTAATTCAGTTATACATTGTTTAGAAACAGAAAACGATGTTATTAAGATCAATGATAGCGAAAAATATTATTTTGAAAAGAAAGTAAGCTTAGAGGAAATAATAAATAGGTGTTATGATAAAAATATTCGAAAAAATAAGAAAAAATGGAAGCCTGAACAAAAAGCAAGCTTTACGAAGGTAGACAGAGAATATTTAACATCACTGTTTAATATCGTATCCACAGATCCACTGACCAACCCCATAGCAGTATTTGATATGCTGGGTTCAAATCTATTCATTCTTACATTTTCGAATGATAAAACTTTTCTTAACGAATACAGTTTTCGGTTAAACGATATTTTGAATAGACTTATATTAGTCTATAATGTTGGGAAGAATAAGTTATTATCCAAAAAATACATACCCACATTTTTAAAAAGATTAAATGAATGCATATACGCTGATTCGAAAAGCAACGATATATCCAATAAGGTGTTTATGAGATGGTTAATCTTATTTTTTGCGGTATCAAATACATTTTATTATAAAAGTAACCTAACAATTGAAAAAAAAGATGCCATTAAATTTTTATTTATATTTGTAAATGAGTATCTAACAAGAGAAGCCGTATTCTTATCAGTCTATAATTCCATAGTTAATCTGGTATTAGGATACCAGCTTCCTGTACCAACCAACCCGGTTATTGACAACTTTATCAGTCAGTTGATAAAATATTATGAAAATAAAAATAATTTAAGAGGAATAATACATTCCATATTGAAATACCAGCTTAAAATTCATATTTTGGTGGATATTTATAATATAGTGACATTTTATATTGAAAAACCCGAGCAGCAGTCTTCCTTTTTACGTTATTATAAGTTTGATTCAGAAAATGATTTTTTTAGCCATTTTATGACAGAATTTTTCAGATTTAGTATGAAGGATGAGTATATGTATAGAAGGCAAATTCTTATTTATATCAGCTCAAGAGTATTGGAACCCAGTGTCCTAACTATTTTTAATTTCTATTTTTCGGGTTGCTTCAATCTTTTCAAAGAATTAGGAAAAAATAAAATTACATCCAAATCTAATGATAATGATAAATTAGATATGATAAGGGCTATTAAGCTCATGTTGAAGGTGTTATTTGATGATAAGCTAATGGAGCTAAAGCAAACACCTACTAGCAAGGATATATTGAAAAAGATGTATTATTCTACTTTAGAAGGAATTTTCTTTCGTGGAAATAAGAAAATAAAAGGAGAAGAATTAAAATTAATTGAAGTGGAAAAAGATAAATATGTATTAGATATAGAAGGAATGTATCGGGAATTATTGATACGCAATATGTTAAATCTTAAGGATTCAATTATAAAATTAGAGGAAGATATAAAATTAGTATCCAATAGTCGTCTTGATGAAGAATATAATTTTTATTTTATTAATTTGATGATGAAAATCAATGAAAAGAAGAAAGAAATGGTGTTCCCTATCAAGAATGAAACTAATGCATGGTTTATAAAGTTTCTTAATGGTAGTTCGAATTTGGAATATTACAGGGAAGAGTTATAAATAAATACAAACACTTAAATGGAGTAAGATTACTTTATCTTTCAATTTATATTATTTTAATTGCTTTATTAGAAATATAATTAAGCAAGCATCTCCATAAAATGAATATATAGTGTGAAATTATATACACTAATAGGATATTTAATTACTAATACTGATTAACACAAGGCATTTTTTTGCCCTCTCCTTTTAATACCGAATTCTAAGCAAAGATAACAAAAATTATTTAAGATTCCAGGAAGTGGTTATAAATTAATCTATTAATAGTTTTAAAAGCCTTAATGCGGGTGAACTATTATTTTACTTAAAAGGTTGGTGTCGTTTATTTTTTATCTTTCTATTTTATAAGCCTAAACTAATAAAATATTTAATTGCAAAAATAATTATGAAATATATTAAACAACCAACTTTGCTATTACAAACAAATTAAACATTTTATAAAATAAAAATAACTTTTATAATGCATAGAAACAAAACATTAAAAGAAACAATGAGAAGACCTATTAATATATGTTAATGGGAACAAATATATCACAATCAAAACAAAATCCAAGCAATTCTATCATTTATTTAAGGGTTAATGCTATGTATTATTCTTTATCTTTCTTTTCGATGGCCTGCGGTTGGCATTCAGTGGCACTTGCTTCTCCGAATCTTTTCACAGCATCTTCTACTCGGTCTCTTACGTTTATGCTATCCTCAATGCTTCTTCTGTACTCGAGTGATATGGTATATTTTTCAGAAAATACTTAAATTTATATAATAGCTTGTTTTTATATTTGTTAAAACTTGTAAATTAAATTCAACAGGGATTTCTCAATAAGTTGTAAATATTATAATATATTATATTCAGCGGAGTATTATATATGTATGAACAATATTAACTGCAATGATATTACAATAATATCATATTGTAAAACTATACACAAAACAGTAAAAATGCTCAAATTATAGATATAATAAGCATAATAACAGAATAAAAATATTTGCTAAATAAATATTATGAGTTGTAATAACATACAGTAGTGATATATAATATGGTAAATTTCTCATAAAATGAAAGTGTATGCTACATTAAAGTGTAAGATTGTGGTAATAAATTATGAATTGATACAAGTATAATTTTCTTGCGAAGTTTATTTAGTATATCAACGATATGAATACCCTAATTGTTTTGATTGACCGCACTGGAACAATAGATCCGCCGCGTATTATTATAAAATATACAATGTTTTCTACAGAGTTAAGTTTATTAATCATTCTGCTTTAAAAAAAATATGTATGATAAAACAGTAAAATTAAACCGTTATATAATATTTATATATTAAGCAATTGATTGTTAGAAACAAAGATAACTAAAACTTACTAGTAGTTTATGGTGTCAGAAGCTGCTGGACAAGTACAAACTTGGAATTCAAGTCCAAAACTGTATATCTATGTGTGTGTTTTGTAAATGGCTAACTTATTAATTTTCTTCATTCCTTTTCAGAGATGGGAGTTTTAGAGGTTAGTTAAAAAGTAATCAAGTTTCACACACTTATTGGTCAATGCACCCATTGTCAAATTAACAACCCATGAAAATATCCCGAGCTTTATCTAGAGTAAAGGAGGCGCATCTAGAAAAACAATATATACAAAAACATAAAAATAGAGTCTGCGCCTAGATTAAACCAAGGTAACACACAGACTTTCGCTTATATTGAAATGTCGCAGTAGGGAGATTCCGAGCAAGTCAGCTGCCGTATGGATATTAACACTAGGATGATAAAAGTGTCTTGATTTGATGCAAAAACTACCGGGTTACAGGTACTCTACCTGCTTGTAAGGTCAATCAGCTATGATAGACGGTATGGGCTTAGACCAACAACGGTATGAGTACCAAAAAGATTGTCTCAAGTATTTTATTTCATATATAAAAAGAAACTTTAGAGTATATCCAATGAATCTTAAATAGTGAAAGATCTTGTTTAAATAAAGTAAGATTATTGGGTAATTGGTATCAATAAAAATATTCTATTTTTATCGTTTTACATGTGATCCATTCGACAGAACTTAAGTTTAAAACAATTAAGTTTTTATATAACTTTTCTTTTTTTCATAAGAAAAGATGGTTTTAAATTAATAAAAATAAAAAATTATGCTGTAACATTTTTTTATAATCTCTCAAAACTTTATTAATATGTTGTGTAAAATTTTTGGATGCAATAATTTTCATAAATAGAAGTAATTGATTAGTATGGCAATTAACACTGATTAATATGGATAAAATTAGAAAAGATGTGATTTTTGCAAATTAAAACTACATTAAATATATGGTTTGAATTTATTTACGATTGGTTTATAAATTCTAAAATGAAAGGTCAAATATAAATCAGAAAGTGATATATATTCACAATATAAGTAATAAATAAGGATTAAATATTAAGAGTGTATTGTTTTATTAAAAACTGCTTTCTTTTTTATTATCTTTAATAAATAGTCAGCTTTGCTTTCATTTCTTATTTTTCCACTGTCAATATACCAATACTCCACACTCATACTTCTTTTATAAATAAAAAATATGATTTTAAATATTTTTTATACAGTACTTGAATAAGTCTTAAGTAAAGATATTTTTATGTAATCTCTGTAATGATCAGTTCCAATGCTATCACAGAAAAAAACAAATAAAATCATTATAGTTTTTGCTTTACAAAAATAAGACTACAATATAACAGGTCGTCTCTCCTTTTTTATTCTCGGTTTCAATAGCTTGCAAATTATCCTAATTTGTATCCAATTTCTATTAAAATAATCTTATCGGCGTAATAAATATTTTCGTTATTATAGGTGTTACTATTTGACATTAATGCATATTCCAGACAATCTATTTTCGACCAACTTTTAAAATAAGAAGTTTTTGCGTTCTTTAAAAACCATATTTATTCTTTAGCAAAAGATAATCTATATACTTTATTATGGCTTTGGGTATAAACATGGTTAAGCATTTGATCATATTTGGTGACACATTGTCATTTGTTTTTTATTGTGACTATAATGCTGAATATTCAGACGTTATCATCTAGAAGACATCTTTATCTTGCATGTAACAAGTTATATAATGCTTCTGCACATAAATCGTTGTTCCAATGTAGAAGTAAAAACAGTGTATATTTAATATTTAAAAAGCTCGTTTGACCGTACGACTTACATCGTTTCATAATGTGCTTTTATTAATATTTTCGTATAATGATTTTTCAAACTTTTACTAATGTATTCAATTATATTTCTTTTAGAGCATATTTTGCTAATAGGTATCTCTATTAAAGAAAAGAAAATTTGGATTTTATTCTCTATTTGCAAGATAGCTACTCCTATTTATATAAGTTCTTGTGTATTTCAGCTTTTCGGTTGATATAAAAAGCATGTACTGACTCTTTATCTCTATATAATAGAACTTCTTTTTATTTGGAAATACGGACTATATAGCCTTTCTTTATATTCAGGTCTGAGGTTTATGGTATGTCTCATAAAAAAATGACATTTATCATAATTAAGTGTAGCAAAGCCGACTGGCTTAAAACAGTGCAATCAATATGATAATCTATAAGCAAAATGGCATATTAAATATTTTTATTATATAATTTTTTATATTTAGTTAAAATTTACAAAAGTAATCTAATATTATCATCATTGCTCGTCTTATACGATTTTCTCATAGCATCAGCGCTTTTATTTTTAATAATTTTCATATATTTATAACACTCGTGCCACAGAAAGAGGTAAAATGACATCTAATGAAATCTCATTACTGTTATTATTTTTATCATTGTTTTATTTTCTTTTATTCGTGATGATTAGCACTGCCATCCAAAGCTTCTCTATAGGATCTTATTGTTTATTTCAATGCTATGCTTCGCACAAACTCTAGCAAGATAGTCTTTAAGGTTTTCTTTAATACGATAGATTGGATATATTCCTTGATAGTTGATGCAATGTTAAATTCTTTTGAATAACTTTGTTAAACTTTGTCGCCATCCCATTTCATAAGATATAATTTTATTTTGGCTTCATGAAGTGATTGAGCTCATTAGCCAAAAAATCATATTTTCGTTTTTTCTCTGTTTTAACTAGCTAGAATTATCTTAGCTTATTATGCCGACTTCAACCAACATCGTTTTATTTGAGCATTTATCGTAAATAAATATCCGGTAAATTATGCTTGACCAGAAGCACAGTTTTTATTCTAGTTTCGATACGCATTTTCGCTTTTTCATTATTGACTATTTCTTGAACAAAATATGATCGCTGTTTTTTTGATCGTTTGAATCTGTATTTATTCAGCAAACAAATGTAAACATCTAATAACTTTATCATGTTTATATGTATAATCATTACCAATGATTTTTCACACCTGATAGCTAAGTGATCTACATATTTTTTAGATATATCGAAATGCTGGCATAATGTCGCATATTCATTACAGTAGACATTTTTATCTTAGATGTAGCAATAAATTGCTTCTGCACTGAAATTATTATTTTCGTGTTTTATTCAAATAGAAGAGTATTTCAGACTTTCCATTTCATTATAGATAGCTCTATACAAGTTTTCATGCAATTATATTTTGTTTATAATGTAGTTCCCGTGTGTACATTTGAACTTTTCAATTAAATATCATTCATTGAATATTTTATTTTGCAGTAGCTTTCAATTAAAAAAATGTATTTTTTGTTATTTCATTGAACCTTTAGAATCGTTTGGTTATATAATATAGTTATACCTTTTTAAATTGAAACATATATATATATATGTAAAATAGATAATAAAAATAATTTCAAATAATAAAATAATTTTATAAATAGATAGTTCAAATATTATATAAACAAAATTTATTAATAAATAGAAACATTAGTATTTTTTATCTTTAAATTCATATTCTGATATTTTTTAACTTTTAAGTTTACACCGGTTTCAAATCTACGAAATTTTGGTCATAATCCCTGCAACTATATTCAATATCTTCCTTTTTAAAAACGAAAATATTACGCCATTTTTTATTATTTATAATAGCGTACTTATTTATTTTAAACATTTCAAAAAATGTTTTTTCTCTTATAACCACTATCAACTGCACTTGCGTGATTCAGATTTTAGTCTGTTTTATATGATAAAGTCAATAAATTTAAATTATTTACCCATTTGAAACATAAATTTTATATTATTTTTCAATTTGTTTCAATTTGAATTAAAATTTAGAAATTTAAAAAATAACGGTTTTTAGGGGTAAGAATACTGGAATGGGAAAATTGCCACGGACCACCAATAAGTTAGACACTATATTATATAGATGCTATCGCAATCATAGTTTGAACCCACAAGACATATCCATTAGATATCAAATCGTAAAAGATGTTTCTACCATTGTACGACCACTTGGTATGATTGTTTCTGTGATTGGTTCTTTGGCATCCAAACTAAGTTTAGCAGAAAGTGACATTGATTTGGTATGTATCGGTCCTGATGAAACTGCAGAGCAACAGGTGGTCCTGGTGCAGATTTCACGTGTACTATGTGAATCGGGATACTGCATAGATCATGTTTTGGACAAGGCTGCTACGCCTATCATAAAATTTACTTGTATTAACACTGGGATTCACATTGATATGTCAATAAATAAGCATTCTGCAATTCTCAATACACAACTAATCACGAAATATGTTAGCTCGTATGATTTTATTAGACCTGTAATTATATTGGTTAAAATTGCATGCCAGCGGTTTGGAATTAATTCGTCGTATCAAGGTACTTTATCAAGCTATGCTATCGTGCTGCTTGTTATTTTTTATTTTCAATCAAAAAATGAAATCCCTCCTACGAATTGGGAAGGTAAATGCAAACGCGAAGTAAATAGCCTATATAACGATATTTTAGGGTTTTTTATATTTTATGGATATGTATTTAATTATGATGAAGAGGTCGTTTGTATACGCAATGGATATTCGATAAATAAGTCAAAAAAGTTTTTCCATTCATATCATGAAAAGTGTAGCACCAATGTTTGCGTAGAGGATCCCTTTATACTTGACTTTAATGTCACAAGAACTATCAGTACAAATGGATTAAGAAAGATAATAACGATTTTTAAAATAATAAGTAAAAGTTTATATGAAGGGGACATATCAATGTTCCATTAATAATATTTATAGAAAGCTTAGAGTATTATTTTCATAAATTTGGATATAAAATTATGATATAATATTAATATAATTTATATTATTATAGGAGAGTGATATTACTAAGAGTGTTAAAATAGGTTGGGCTGGGTTAATTATAGTATTTAATCTTAATTAAATCTTTCACGATTTAGTGATTTCTTGACCATACTTTAAAGGCTCTATTTAAATTTGGAATTATCTGTTAGATTTTTGGACCAATGCAGTGACTGTCAAAGTAAAATAAATCTTCCTACTACGCATAATACTTCTTATCAGTGCCATATCGATCTGATATCAAATAAGTGCACTTTTTATATTTTAGTATTAATTTTTCTATGGCTTCTTGCATCCGATGGCCTGTATTCACACCTGAATGTCACAGGAACAAATGAAATGTTCATATGTCGTTGTCTTAATGTGTAAAACATGAATCTATTTCATATTAGTATATCCTTTTTCTGACTCTATATGCGGCTTCTTTATTCTAAATGGAGCTCTGAATATTTTAGCAAGCTATCATATTGGTAATAAGTGTCTATAAACTCAATGATTTTACACTGGTCTTTAAAAATGGTATTTTTAAAAAGGAATTAAGAAAAGTCGGATAATTAGCTATTTATAAAATACACACGAACGGAGAAATAGCTATAAATTCAAAATAAACTTATCTAAATATATAACTACTGCCATACCTGCTAATAAGTTATTATTATGGGTTAATACCATTTCGGACGACAAAAATATCCATTAATAAATTTTATTTATATGATAAATTTATTGATTTATCTTTTATACGCTCATGTTAACTCACATCTTCTTTATAATTTTGTTTATTCCATTACAACTTCGCATCTATTATGGATATTAAACGTTATATGCTCTTAATTGAATTGTTGCATAATATTTGGTTCACACCCAATATATTATTTTTGTTTTATATTTGCATGGCTATCCCAATTTATTCGTTTAGACATCTTATTTATTTCTTTTCTCATTTTTAAAGACATTATTATATCAGTGTCTCAATTAAAATAATTTCATACATTATCGAATATGCTGATGGTACTTAGGAAAATATACAAAAGTTATATAAATGTTATATTGTAAAAATCTTTTATTTATATAAAAGTTATTGTTTTGTTTTCTTTTCTTCTATGCGTGGTGGGAATACTTTAGTACCACCATACTTAAACCTCTCTATCGTTTCTTCAATTCTATTATTTGTTTTATGCCACGCTTAATACTTCATATAAACTCTAGTGCGATAATTTAAATAAGAAATATTGTTTTATATTCGTTTCTTCTATGAGTGATAAACAATATGACTAATATATTATTATATCTAAAGCATGGTGAATGACATGGAAATGAAAAACAAAATTGAAAAAGCTGAAAAGATGAATTTGAGATGAATATCAACTATGCATATTAGAGACAGTAGCATCATATTTAAATAAATATTATTTTTTTTTTATTTAGCTTTATTACACTAATAAAAAACTGTTTATCATATAAAAAAAAATACCCCCAAAGCCATGAAGGTAAGTGAAATTATTAATTTAGTTAAATTTAGCATATCCGAACAACGGCACACAAAAGATGTTTACATTGGATAGTACAGCTGAAATGCGTCTATACGACAAGAAGCTTGGTGATATAATCATGGGAGATTTGATTGGACCAGAATTTGCTGGATACAAGCTGAAGCTTGTAGGTGGAGACGATAAGCAAGGGTTTCCGATGAGGCATAATCTGAATACTGCGCAGCGTGTCAAGCTTTTGCTTTCGAAAGGAGACAAGGGCTACCGATGCCGAAGAGACGGTGTACGCCGACGAAAATCGGTCCGTGGTTCCATCATTTCAAGTGAGACGAACGTGCTTGCAGCAGTGATCGTCGAGGAAGGACCAGCCCCAATTCCAGGAATAACTGATGAGGTTTGCAATCGATCGCATCTTCCTAAGCGAGCGTCCAAACTTCGTTCGATGTTTAACATCCCCGAAGGCGCGGATCTCAAAAAAGAGATCATAAAAAAAATACGCGAATCAAGCGATGGACCAATCAAGAAAATGCCAAGAATCCGAATTACGCGTTTGAACAAAAAAGAAATGCGAATGAAATTGAAGAGACGTAACAGCGAAGAAAAAGCAAAACGCCTTGAAAGGGTCAAGCAAGAAAGGGAGGAATTTTTATCTAAATATGGCAGCAAGCTCAAAAGCGAATAAAAAGAAATAAATATTTAATATTTTAATTATTCTATTTTTATTTCTCCTTCCTCCAATTCCTCGCCTTCTATTTCATCTACAAAGTCATAAAATATTTCACGGGGATGATCCCATAAAATAATTTCTCTAAATTCCCTTTCATTTTTGATTAAACTTAAGACTTCTTTAAAGCGCATTCCTTCTTTATACACCTTAAATAATAAACATTTATATTTTTTTATAGCATCTCTTCGTTTTTTATCATTCTCTTTGAGTTTATTCACAATTCTATCAATTTCTTTATTTTTATTTTTTAATAGCAGTGTCTTTTTTATCTCATTAAACATTTCCTTGCGTTCTTCCATAGTTCCCAGTGCTTCAAAAACACCGTCCCCTCGTTGTAAAAGGCTTTCCCATTCTGTTTCAAGATTTACTAATTTTTCCATCAAATATCGTCTGTTATGATGGTCCGCTACTGTTGGTCTTCCAATAGCACTATAATATATTTTATTTATCATGGGATTATATTAGAAAAATATATTAAATGTATCCATGTGTGAATAAAAAGAAAAGTGCTGTATAATAGAACAATAAAATAAAAATATAACCCCGCTAAAATAAATTTATAATCAATCCTTTTTGTCATATCGAAAGAGACACCCTTTTATGACAGTTATTCCTCTTAATTTACGAATACGTCGTATGAATCTCTTCGATCAGAAATTTATAGGACTGGAGGGGATAGATCTAATAGAAAATATATTAGAAGGAAGAATAAATGTATTAAGTCGTGAACAGAACTTATCACTTAAAAATGAACATGAAAGAGCATTTTATACCCTGATAGCATTCAATGAGATGTCTGATGACACAGAATATAAGAAAAATAAAAAGGTATTTCATAAAGAAGGCGTAGTAATCGGTCCTTTGAACAGTTCTGACGAATTAAAGGAGATAATGATGCCAATGGTGGAGTATTTTGAGATTCACGGAAAATATTGTATTTTTAAATTCACAAATGAATATCACACAGAGCCATTCATTAAGCTTCTAAATGGAATTGAAATAATAAATGATGATAATAAAATAACCCGTTTATTGGTAGAAGATCTTTATAAAGATTGTGTGTTAGTGAATTTCGATAGTTTTGTTCCGCAGTTAGGATCGATTTTATGTAGTAAAGCCAAGAGTAAAATAGTACAAATACATAATATAAAGGGGATTAGTAAGGAAGAGTTGTTTCATGAGAGTAGCAAATATGGCAAGATACGCGAAATTAAAATGCATGATACATATGCTTATATAAACTGTGAAAATGGCGAAGAAGAAGTGTATTTAGGAATGGCTGGTTTAAGTGTAGGCAGAACAGTTACTGTTGTGGCTTATTATCCCAGGATTTGGTACGAGATGGGATTGTAAAATTTAAATCTGGCATATTAACAAATTTTTATAAATGATTATAAAATTGGTTTTTTTTTCAATACATGTTTATTAACTTGATAAATTTCCATGTGTTACTAAATATATTTTTTCAGGTTTATTTAATAAAGGGTTCTATTTTATTACCATCAATTTTGTTTTATGTACTTGCTTACGGTTGACAAACATCTTCACTCGTTTAAGCCTCTTAATTGTCTACCCGATCATATTTGTTATATCTAATCTATCTTTAATGCTTCTCCTAAATTGCAAAGAATGGCTACAAGTATTTTTTTTGATACGGTATATTGAAGGTATGCTTCGATAGTAAGGTTATTTTAGCTCTTTTAAATAGCTTTTGCGATATTTAGTCACTATCCCATCCCACGTCATGACTAGGATATTATTTTTGCTTTTGCCATATATAGCCCAATTTATTTGAAAAAGGTCAAATCTCTATTTTTTCATATTTTGATATCATAAGAATAAATATTATAATTAACTTAATGTCTTATAGATAATTAGTAAATTATATGAATAAAGTCATATTTTAATATCATGATGTTCAGCTGTAACATTATTATACATGCTTCATTTTCTGTATACTATATTCTAGCTGTACGGTCCCTTAATTATAATATTTATACTGTAGTTACATATGTATTCTTTATTTATATGATTCAAATAGAGGTATAGGTCATATCATATCTTTCTTATATCACTTGTATCAATTACTGCTTACTTTTTAAATAATAACCCAATAAGTTCTTATCATTGAATAAAAAAATTTTGTAACGATGTACATTTCCATTTAAAAAAATTTTATTTATTTGCATTTAACTTAGTTAATAAATCTAAAGTAACACTTATAGTTACTCCTCATTTCAAATATATAATACATCTAACTTTGCAATATTCATCAATCTAGTTAATATTCTATTATGTTATATTTTTAAAATCATGAAAAATGTGTTGAGATTATTTTATTCATCTCTAAATGATATATAACCTAAATTTTTATGTATTAAAAATCCAATAACTCGCTTTATTTAAACAAGATCTTTAACGATTTAAGATTCCTTGGCTATATTCTAGAGGTTTTTTTTATATATGGAATAAAATACTTGACCCAGTGCAGCGACTGTCTCAATTGAGACAATCTTTTTGGTACTCATACCGTTATTAGTAAAAGCACATACCGTCTATCGGAGCCGAATCGATTTTGAAAACAAGGTAGAGTACCTATAACCCGGTGGTTTTTGCATCAAACCAGGCCACTTTTATCATCCTAGTGTCACTCCAAAACGTCTATATGGAGCAGTGCAGCTGAATTACCCGGAGTTTCCTCACTGCAGGCATTCCAATATAAACAGAACGCCTGTGTCTTGCCTTGGTTTTATCTAGGCACAGTGCCTGTTTTTATATTTTCGTATTCATTGTTTTTCCAGAAGCACCTTTATTGTTCTCGATAGAGCCTAGAATGTTTTTGTATATTGTCAATTTGGCAATAGGTGAATCGACCAAACGCTATATATGTGTGAAGCTTGATGGCTTTCGTACTAATTTTTAAACTTCCCACATCTGAGGAAGAATGTAGAAAATTTATAAGTTGACCATCTACAAAACACACACATGGATAGACAGTTTTGGATTTGAATTTCAACTTTAAACTTGTCCATCAGTTTCTGACATCTGAAACTACAAGTAAATTCTCGTCTTAGTTTAACGTCATTTCGACGATCATAAATCTAATTGTATTTATTTTTAGATTGTATAATTGACTATTAATTCTATTTACTACATTGTATTAGATTGAAAGCATTAAAATATATATTTTTCAATATAGAATTATTCAAATATCATACATAATAGCGTTAAATCATGCCAATGACTTAATTTGATGATCAGAAATAGCTATTAAAAATATATATCATAAATTAAATATAAACTTATTACTTATTTGTATTTCAGCGTTAAAAATTTCTTTTCTCTTTTTAGTAATAAAATTTTATATATCATTACTCCAAAAAAAACATTCTAAGATTTGCGTATAAGGAAGTAAATATTTCGACAATAAACTTGCTAGTCTTATTAAATAAGTTTGAGCTAAACCTGTGTAGTATGTTCACTTAAAGAAGTAGGACGTATTATTTTGAAGAAAATGCTAGTTTTTATATATTGAATTTGGTAAATAATATCGTCTTTAAATAAAAACAAATCACTGAATAAAAATGTAAGCTATAGAAACTCTCGCAATAGAATAGCTTTTGGTAATTTGTATCCAAATACTTAATATGAATATATTTCAGAATGTTAACTTCTAAATGTCATTTTGTATGTTCCTATCTTATTTATAAATTATTCGAACATAACAACCATAATATGAATACTTTAATGCTATTATTAACTATATAGCTATTGTTATGTATCATTGAATAAGTATAACTAATTATAGAATAAAATCCAGAAATTGTAATTCTGCTATACTGAATTTAAATTTTTTAACACCGATATGGGTTTAGCATACAATATTTATATGAATATGGTTTATAAAAGTTTAGATAATAATTTTTATTTATAATTGCTTATAAAAGTCTATTATAGGAAAAAAAGCAAATCTATAAGCAGAAAGTGATTATGTGATATAAACACATGTATTATCTGTTAATATGAACGCTTAAATTTTTGCAATAATAGATAATCGGCCATGCTTTACCATATCTTTATCACTCCTTTTTCTTATTTTCTTATTTTGACAACTTAATATATCTATTATCAACTAATCATTGCAAAACATCATCTGACCACTTTGATGCACCAATAAGATTAAATAATCATATCTAATAGAAATTCATCTTATGTTAAATAAATCCCACATACGTTTATACTATGAACGATAAATTTATCAATTCGATGTTAATTCCGAACATTCGTTCAATTAACGATCTAAATGAAGAGCAACTAGCAGAATATAGACAGTCGTTTTTTAAAAAACATGGAGAATTGCTTTCGAAGACTTATCGCTATCTAGAACGGAAACGTGTAGCACAAGATAGCCTTTTTTTTAATCTATTTCTGGGAATTCCGGAAATTCAGAGGTGTGGAATGGTTTTATACCCAAGCGATATTAAGTTCGGAAACAATCTTCTGTATATACCGTTAGAATTCGAGTGTTTGATGAAATGCGTTTTAAAGAAGGATTTGCGGGTATCAGGACTATTCAGGAAGCCTCCAGTATACACTAGCACACAGAAATGTGTCGATGAATTTATCAATCGATTGCAAGAAACAAATGATACATCTCGTTTAGTAGAAATACTTGACAAATATGAAGTATTGGCTTTAACTTCAGTCTTCAAGATCCTTTTTGAATGGTACGGAGAAACAATTTTTCCTCAGTGCTTTCTTCAAATGTATGTACGGATTACTAATATGGAAAATGAAGCAGATGTGCTCATACTAGTTCGTTCACTAGTAATGGGTCTTCCTCGAAATAACAGACATCTTCTTGAAGCACTGCTGAAATTTATTGTAATGGTTCATAGAATAAGTACTGATGGTGGCGTTGATCACGATTCAAAAATGAATATAAAAGGATTTAGTGTAGTAATGATGCCCAATTTTTTTCTTAAGCCAGGAAGCAAGGTAGAATTATCAGATGTGGGACAACTTGTTAAGTTATCTGAGTTTATACTTAACCACTCAAGTGAAATATTTAAAGTCGAAGATTGAACAAAATTATTTATCTAAATTAATAAAATTGAATTTTACTTTTATTATATAAATATCTATATTAACCTTTTCTATATCAATATAAATATATTTATGTTTTCAGAATAAACAAGGATATTTGAAGTTGAATAAGCATTGAATATTAATAAGATTAATGAATAGTGAATATGATTTATCTTTTATTTAATAAATTTGTACTTCTTCTTATTATGTAAAACTGTTTTCAATTTATTACAGTTTCACTAGCAGAAAAAGAGACATAAATAAATAGTAATACCCCTTTTTATGGTATCAACTGACAATAATAATAATAGTGACACTAGCACTAATACAGTTGAAGTATATACAGTAGATCATGGATATGGTTTACTGGTATATGGAGGAATAAGTGATATTTGCCATTTTACTAATATGGACGGTGAAGATGATGAATTGGATTGCTTCGGGGATTCTATAATATATTCTAAGATTACATCACCCGACGAAGTAGTTGTAGTTTCCTTAAATGGAATTATTGTTTGGTATGATCCAATTAAAAAAAGTATCATTGAGAGAATCGATCTAGGCGAAGACATTTCCTTTGCTACTAGTCATGGATCAATTGTATATTGCGGTGGTAATAATGGAATGGTATTTAAAAATGATATGGTGATCACAAATCATGGATCAATGATAGTAGAAATAGTGATAGATGATGACACAGTATATTCATTATCACAAACACGTCTTATTGCAATAAATAATTACAAAGAGACATTGAATGTTTCTCTAGCAGGAGGAACGGCTTTTTTAATTGGCCCACTAATTTGTGTGGGATTTGAACGTGATGTTAAATTTTATCGTCTAGATGGACGGATGCTAAAACACATTGTTTCCCATAATTTTGAAACCTATGTTGAGACTATTTGTCATGTAAATGAATGTTATTTGGTGGGAGGTCGAGGAAACAATATGCTAATTATTAATTTTAAAACCGGGACACATATAGTAAAATGCATGGATGGGGATAAGCCAATTAGAGGTATTTCCCGTATTAAAAAGTATCGAGATACTGAAGTGGTCTTTTCAACCTTTTGCGGAAGAATCGGCATTGGAGATTATAGAACTGACTTCAAATATATTAAATGCGGTGTGGGAAGCATATTCGATTTTTTTGTTGGCGATGGATATATTATTATAGGTGGTGAATTTGGAATTGAAATATTAAATATATAACAAAAAGTTAATTAAAGTTATAATAAAAATAAATATTAAAGAACATAATTTGAAAATAGAATCATTCAATCCAATACAGTTTTTTATTTAGACGAAAATTTGGTACTACTTATTTTTCATTTCATCACCAGCAGTCAGTAATAATATTTACTTTTCTAATTTTGAGCATTTTTTTGTATTTGGAGTATTAAAATGCCTCTTTATTAAATATATTTCAAGTTTATATTTAACAAAATGGAAGGGTGTATAAAAAATCGAGCTCTGGATACAAAAACAAAAAATCCCTAAAAACAGAGCACGTGGCGGAAGGGTCTGAGCCTAAGATGGCAGTCAGCGAAATAATTGCCTCTAATCAAGTCCAACTATCTTCTCGCATTATCGTTTTACGATCTATTCTCGACAGTGTAGATTCTGCACTCGAGGAGTGGCCTAGAGACCTCTCGAAAGCAGTACGGACTCGGTTAGGTAGAATGCCTCGTGGTGGGTGGAAGAAGGCTCGTGATT
>SBIQ01000089.1:0-30259 GCA_014805555.1 Astathelohania contejeani | reverse complement strand
GCTTCGACTAACAGCGGTATGAGTACCTAAGGGGAAAAGATTGTCTCAATTGAGACAGTTGCTGCACTGGGTCAAGAACCTCACAGATTATTCTATATATAAAAAGAGCCTCTAGAGTATAGCCAAGGAATCACAAATCGTGAAGGATTTCGTTTAAATAAAGGAAAATTACAAGAAAAGGAAATTTATGTTAATTTTATATGACGAAAACATTAATTTGTTAAAAGATTGCATTATATATACTTTACTTTGAAATATTTTAATTTTATATATTTATTTTAATAGTAACAAAACTTATTTTTTTAAATATTTATCATAATTAATATAATATTGTTTATTGTTTTTAATTCATATATTTTTTTGCTATGGCATCAGCGCAAATTGCAATTCTTTAATTATCTTGATCTACTAAATAGTGCATCGATTAAAAAATTTCAAACTTAAATATGAGATAAATATTATGAATTTTAGCATTTATAATTTATGTTTTTTACTTGGTTGTTTTTTTCAAAAATTATAACAAATTTTTCGATCAAATTCATTGGTTTGAGTAGAATAAATATTTAACAGAATATATGAATTTCAGAATTATATATTATCTATGAGCATCAAACACTTTGTAATATTTTGTAGACATATTATTTATGCATGTTTAATTATTTTCATTTTAGTTTTTAATACCTATTGCGTTTTGTAACTGGATCCTACAAATATATATTAATCAGTTTCTATTTTTTTTTATTATATTGCAAGTATTTAACGATATCGCAACCCATCAATTGAATGAATTGATAAATTATCTTTGCTTAATGCTTTATCAATACAATAATAATACATTGCTTTTATTGATGTTGATAAACAAGACAAGATAACATCCAAAACGTTAAACCTGATAAGAAATAAAAATATGATCTCTTAATAAAAGAATAGGGCTTAATATATATGGATAAGCAATATCAAAATCTTATATTATAATGTATAATAGAGTAATAGCAAAATATATAAAAGTTATTTATAAGAATTAGATAAGCATCTTTACTGAATCATATATCAAATCAAATAAATTGAAAAGAATATTCGAGATCAAATGCTTATAGTATGAAAGAAATATTAGAAAATAGATAAAACAACAAATAGAGTGAAATTCTATCGAGTGACTTAAATTTATACAAAATACTTGATTACCACGTGGAAATATACAAAAAAAATATTGAAAAATCTTATAATCAAGTTAAATGATTCTAAATCTTTTTCAAACTTATTCAATGGAAGGATGTATTAAAAAACATGAAATAAATTATTAGAAACGTTTTTTAAATTTTATATTGCACGTCTTTCCACTTTATACGCCATAAACTCTTCTTTTTATAAAAGACTGAAAATATTTAAACCATTTAGTCATTATATGTTACTATGCTTGATAATGCTTTTCTAATGAATAAATATATCTTATACCATCGAAGGCTTATTAAATTGAATCTAGATCTATTATTGCTTGCTTAATCTAAGTTTCGTATTATATGTAATTAGCTGCGAAGTACAATTATATTATATTTTCATCGATATACCTCATATATATTTATTCAACTATAAATAAATTATCATAATGCCTACAACTTATTGAAGTAATTAACTGATTATTTAACCTTGCCAATAGTTATAAATTGATTACAAGTTATTTTCGAGATAAATATCTATTACAAAAAAAAGGAATACCACTCTGTAGCAAGCCTAAATAGTTGTAAGAAATATCGCGTTAATTATATTGCTTTTATTAAATTTATTTTTATTTTTTATTTTCTTTCATTAAAAAAAACTTTATGCATCTGAATGTTAAATCATCTTTTTTAATTCTACCCTTGGAACTTTTTATAAGAATTATCATTTATTTCATACCAATCATTTTTTGTTTGCAGAGCGTGTGATAATGATCATAACATAATGAAGAACCCTGGTGTATTATTATAGATGATAAGATATATTTAAACCCTTTAATTAACAACGTATAGTCGACCCTATAAGCATGATTTAATTTTTTATTAGAAACACTGCTATAGCATTTAGTAACAATCATAAATATACTGGGTGTACATATGAATATTTCCTTTACTTTACGAATTGTCATTTTTTTTGCATTGTTCACATTATAACCATTATTATTTTACATTATAGACGACTTTATTGTTTTAGATATGCTCACCTCTTTGTTTATATTTATAGATAAATTCATTTCTTATTTCGTTTTCATTTAGTTTTGCATTCTAAACATTTGAATCGGGGTGTTATACTAAACTCAAGGTTTGCCGTGATTCTTGAATCACAATTGCTTGAAGTTTTCTTATCAATTTGGTTTAACATCAATCTAAGAAACGCACTTGCGCATTCTTGATTTCCATCATTAAAACCTTCATGTTTTTGGTTTTTTTTATTGGTGTAATAAGATTTTTCATGGGTTGTTTGCTAAACTTATATTTGCTCATACGTTTTTATTAAATTCTTTATTCATGCAAACAAGCCTCCATTATCAGATTACTCAAAACAATTTAGAAAAATCTTAAATGATAAAAGAACTTATGATGATGAATTGCATAGCAAGTGATATCAATGTTCATAAATCAAACAGGAATTAATAAATTACTAAAAAAGTTTTTTTTTGTTTCATTCGTTTCTTCAAATCACTAGCTTTAATTGTGTTTATAATAGCAAATATTCTTAAAATATGCCAAATTTTAACTGAAATTTCTTTCGCTATAGGCACAATCCATAAAAGGGCAATAAAAAATTTTCATTAAATAAAATATATTTCTATCGAATTTGTTCAAAACGACGTTAAACTAAAACGAAATTTTATTAGTAGTTTGAGGTGTCAGAATTTATTGAAAAAGTGCAAATTTGAATATGAGGCCAACCTAGTCGATTCATGTGTCTGTGTTTTCTAGATAGTCAACTTACCAATTTTCGTCATTCCTCCTCAAAGATGGGATTTTTAGAAATTTGTTAAAAAACCATAAAGTTCTACACATATATGGCATATGGTTAAAGAAACACTTGCCAAATTGAGAATTTACTACAATATTCTGAACTCTATCTATAGCAAAGAAAGCGCATCTGAAGAAATGATAGATACGAAAATATAAAAACAGAACCCGCGCCTTAAACCAAGGCAATGCGTAGCCGTTTCACTTATATTGGGATTCATACATCAGGGGAATTCTGAATAAATTAGCTGCATGGCTAAATATGGACGCTTACAAGTGACACTGGAATAATAAACGTGCTTGGTTCGATGTTAAAAGTACCAGTCTACAGGTACTCTGCATTGCTTGCAAGGTAGATCCGTCTCCTATATGTGGTATGGCTGCGATTATGAGGAATATGAGTACCTTAAAAGAAAAGATTGCTTTAATTAAGACAATCACTATATCAAGCCAAGAACTTTACAGATTATTCTGAAAATAAAAAAAGCCTTTATAGTATAGCCAAAGAATCATACATCGTCAAATATATTGTTTATATAAAAAAAGTATATTTACTTTGAATAAACATGTCGTCTAATATGTATAAAACCTATTTTACATATAATTTCGCAAACTTTCTAAGTGACAAAATTTTCTCTTCTTTTAAAACATCGCATTATTTTATTTTGTATTCTTGAATTGTCTCCATGTTAAAATTTTCTGGCTTTTTAATATCAGTTACTTTTATTAATTATGAATATATCCTATATTTTTAAAGATATATAATTTTTTTTATATCTTATGGTTTTGATATCTTCGAGATTATGTAATTCAGATGTATAATTGCATAGTCTATAATGTTGGTTTATATTCACTCGATCCATATAAAATGGATTATACTTTTATTAAGCATCAGAATTTCATCTCTATTCTGATTGCATTGTTCGTTCATATTATTAAATACACAATTTTGATGTATTTCATGAATTTTTTTAGAAAACTTTTCTCGCTTTAATTTAAATTATTAAGAATATCATTCAAAAAATAAAAAAATTTTCGTTTTAGTTATTCTTTTGCGTTCATCAATTTCCATGTTCCTAAATCATATTCCCACAACTCAATAATGTTAAATTACTCTAATAAATTCTTTATAAAAATTTTAATTGTTTCAAAAAATGACTTAGAAGTTGATATAATAGTATTGAAATGTTTAAACTGTAGCTGAGAATATCAAAATTTATTTGTATCGATACTTTTTCATTTTTGTAGTATTTATATCATTTATATAACCAACTGCTTTTTATTATTATATTGTCGGTTATTCAATAAATTGCTGTTATCTGAAAGACACTTAAATAATTTTTCTTAATTTTTTAAAGCACCAGGTAAACGTCATTTTATTTTCAAATAAACTGCTGATTTTTTATGTGAAAGCTTATGAATATTCATATATATGTTTATATTGTGAATATATCGCTTCTTCTTTCAAAAATGATAGATAAAGTTAATAATAAGTCGTTGATGTACATAATTAAAATCGATTTTCGACGGCGTATATCATAAAACTAACTTATAATTTTCTTATCACACTCAACAATATTTTTCTTATCATCATCAAGTTTATCTAAAATTTTCATATTTAGCCATATTGAATTAAATTTGTCATCTCGAACATCAAATTTTGAATCTGCAGCATCATATAAACAAAATTTTAAATTAAAATTAAAGTTAACAATTTTTTCTTAATTACCGATAAGTTGTAATGTACTCATAGCACGTATGCCATTAATTTTAAGTTTTTCTAAATATAAATGTTCCTTAATTTTATTATAATTTTTTTTCAAACTCGATACGTTGTTAATAAATATATTGGATGTTATAAATATGATGAATACAACTGTAAATGTAGTCAATAGTAATATTTGCATTGTCAATTTAAAATTCATGAAGAAACACTTTTGTTTATATTTATAGTTTAAATATTATCGTTGACATTTGACATTTCTGTTGATTTTTTGTATTGTTTTAAGAAGCTAATAAGATAAATAAAAAAATAATTTCATATCTTCTCTATATAAAAAGTACCAATAATGTTTTTATTACAGATGCTTGCATTATTTGTAAAAGTAAATTGTTAATAATATCATATTTTCTGATAAAATTTAAAATTTTCATTGTTAGCAAATAAAAAAAAATAAAATAGTATTAAAGTTGTATTTATATGTATCTAAAAAAATTTAAATTCGTAACTTGGCCATGAGTAATAACAGATAAGTTAAAATAAGAATCTATTGGTATGATAAGTATTTAAGTGAAAAACAGAATTATATTTTAGTAAAAATAAATTTAATTACGAAGTATATTATGTTGTTTAAAAACTGATTTAAAAAGATTAGTGAATGAACAGGATGTATTTAAAAATAAATTAAAAAAAGAAAAATGGTAGAATATAAATCCAATAAAAATATGATTTAATTCGGGAAAGAGTTATAGAAAAAACTTAATAATGTCTATTACATTTATGTTATGTTGAAATAAGATGAAAATTATCGTTTTAAATAAAAAGATAGCGAGTTAATTTTTTATGTAAACTTATTTAAAAATATTTTATTTTTATTTTTACATAATCAAAGTCCTTTGTTAAAATATTTAAAAGTTAAAATTATTCTAAATTCTACTTGTTATTATATAATAACATTTTTATTCTGTACAAAAATATCAAATGCTATTCTGATAATATTTTTTGAAATAATATTGCACAATTATCATTTATATGATTATATATTTATTTTTTTCATTTATCTTGTCACTCACGGATAAACTTATTTCTTCAAATAACTTCTTATATACTATCACGTGAATCAATTCTTTTTTCGTGCTTTTTAATTTATTGTAATCCATGATATAAATTATATTGTATAAATCGATTTATATTTTATTACATTTATAGTAGAAATATTTAATAAATCTTTCATATTTAATTTATAGTTAATAACCCATTTATAATGGAAAATTTTAAAGAGCAACTTAGCATTTATGACGACATAGGAGTAATATCAGATGAATATAACATAAATTTCATTCCATATATTTATCAATTGCTTATCAAGTTATATCCAAAAAAAAATATTTTCATTTTAGAGCCATTAAAACTCATATGTGATGTAAAAAAGGGAAGGGCGCAGTTTTATATTACAATAGGTGCAGTATGCCCGTTGCATCCTATAAAACATTCGATATCAGTTAATCATTTATTATCACTTACCGAGAATAAATTTTTGAATGAAACTATATATTATAAATTGGAGAACAATGTCAAAGAATTCGATAGAATCAGATTTTTAATATCTCGGCTTGCAAGAACAGAAAATATAAAAAAGAAACAAATATTTGGTATTTTTTACTCATCCCCCATTTTTACAGAGCTGGCGGTTTCAATATCAAAATATTTATCCTTAAAGGAAAAAGATTCATATTTAATATGTCTTAAGAATATAAGTTGGGAAAGGTTAACATGTTATGATATAATAGATTGTTATGTCATAATAGACTGTCCCATGTTTACATATTTCGAATTAGATTTATTTGTTGTTACTCCTTTTGAAATTCAAATGGGATTCGCTGATAAATGGGAAGGTGGCTATAGCATTAATGAATTCAATCCAATAATAGAAAATATAAACGTGAACAAAAGCAAAGAATTAGTTCTTAAATATTCCAAATCTGGTGAGTTGCTTCTTAAGCGAGAATTTATAGGATTGGAATACGAAAATAGCGATGTTGATAATACTATCAATTTAGGATTAAAAGGAAAGGCAAGTGGATATAAAAAAATTTCTAAAGAGTCTGATTTGTTTTAAAATAAAAAATAATGTTATTTATCGTTAATTTTACATCTTTTTTATTTGAAAATGATGCTTTTTATTTTCCGAATAATTTTAACAGTGATCAATGAATTAAAATCTAACTCCAGGTTTATACTCTTTCGTAGTTTCTTTTTTTCTTTTTTATCCATTAAGGAATATCTTTTTTGGAGTCTAAGATACGAGCCAAACCAGAATGTCAGATCCAATATTAAAAAGAGTACGACTGCTAAAAACGATTTAAAAATATACGATTTAGGTACCGCAGGTTTTGATTTGCCTGTTAATATATCATAATACTTGTTTGCAAGTAGCATGTCGTATGCCTCACGCTGATCCTTCAATATATTATATCCCTGAGTGAGTAAACTTTCTTTCTGAGCGTGACTAAGCGTAGGACTGCTAAAAGGGTCATCCATTTTTATAAGTCTGGCATACTGTTTTCTTATTTGTTTCTTACTAGCATTTTCTGGCAAATCAAAAAGTTCATAAAACGTATGGAATGATGTGTTTTGGTGAAGACTTTGAATAGCAGAAATCACGTTATTATAATCTCTTTGACTGCAAAATATATTCAAAATATAAAAGATAAACATGGGGAAATAAAAAAATACAATTTTAATAATACAAATAAAGGGGTGTTAACAATATGACATTTTAAAAAAGGATCATTTATTATATTAGAAAAATATCGATTTTATTATATTTTTTGAAAATATCCTCAAATGGAAAAGGAAAAAAATTTAATTAAATATTTTATTCAGAGAAATAAATTAAAAATACAAAGAATATCAAATGAAATAATAAAATTACATTCACTCCCTCCGACGAAAGAATTAGCTCGGAATGCACTTTTATCTCTTCGAATTATATATAGCATTGAAAGAATTCAGAGTCTTTGCTCATCTGATTTACATAAAACATTAATAAATTCACTTTTGTTTTTAAAAAAAAATAATTTAATTTTTGATAAAAACGATAAGGAATTCATGAAATTAGTAGAGATCAATGAAAACGATTTTGAATTAAATATGGTAGATAAAGAAATAGTAAATTTAACACGTGATCCAACAGAAGAGATGGTGGAAAAATATTTCCAAACTCTCAAAATTAAAACAAGAGATTCCGAGATTATAGAACTCGAGGCTTTAAAAGAAAGAATAAATAAATGTAGAAATAATTTTTAAATATCTATTTACAGTAGTATATTTTTAACTTCTATAATTTAGCAAATATATGCTCAAATATTCAATCTGTTTGTAAAAGCTGTCATACATTAATTTAGAATAATAAACGCTCATACAAAAAAGAATAAAATAGTCGAATTTAAATTTAAATTGGAAGATTCTCCATAATGTGAAAAAATAGTTAAATGCTGTAATTAAATGAAATCCAAAAAACAGTTGATATATTATTATTGTGATTACGGCTGATCCCATAAAGCCAATGTGAATTATTTCTTGTTGATGTAACCATTTTGTTTTTTCTAAATATGTTTTTATTAGCGTATCCGGATGTTGTTCGAGATAGAAAAATATTGATTCATTATTCGGATAAATCGTATCTTCAGTTAGAAGTGAAATAGCATCAGAAAATGAATTTATAATATAATGACATCCTATGAACATAATTAGAAGTGTTATTAAGGCGCTAATTCGAATTAAAAATGTATATGGTCTAACTTCATCATTTATCATGTATTCTTGACAGCATTGTTCGCATCGCTTTATTTCTTGTATACCTTTTTCTTTAAATCTCCAGAGTTTTAGACATGCTCTGTGTACATATTTAATACTTCCTCGGCATCCGCAAGGAGCAATAAAATCTGATTGTGAATTTATAGGGTTTTTATTAAGATAACATATTTTGCATATCAAATCTTTTCTATTACATATCTCGGTAGTTTCCTCAAAACTGGTTTCTTCAGTTGATTCCATGTTTGTTCCCCCTTTTCTGCTTTTAATTGTTAATCTACCCCAATGATCATTGGTTGTTAACGTACCAATCTAAATAAGATTATGATTATATCAATCTACTATCAAAAAAAATATTTTCTTTAAATAAAAATTTTAGTTTGGTTAAAAAATTACAGCAAAGCATTGTCCAATTGATATTACCTACCAAGGGGTAGAATATATTTTTTTCAATCGCAGATAAAGCAATGAGGATGCTTTCACATAGGAGATAATGAGAAAGGGTAAAAGAGAATTAAGAATCAATATAGCCAATTTAAATGTAAGTGGTAGAAAGAAAAAAATAAAAAAACAAATACTTGCTTTTACTCAAATGAAATTTTTGGTGCAATATAAGAAATAAAATTGAAAGTAATAATTATCCGGATCAAGTCTTTTTGACAAAAATTGGGATTTATTTTATATTAGAGCATCAAATTAAGGTCAGTTAAATGGCTATGGAAGGCATCATTCTGGACATCGTAAATGAAAAGATGAAGGCGGGCGTAGTAATGAAGAGATTATTATATTTTGAAAATGCTATTTATGTATAAATATGCTAAAAAATAAATTCGTAATTAAAATAAGTATAAACAATAAAGAACTAATTAATAAATAAATAAATAAAACATTGGCAAATGTTTTCGTATTAAAAGAAAAATTTATTTAATTACGTATTTAAGTATTCAATTTAAGTATAAAAATGAAGTAGAGCAGCTTTAATAAATAACATTTGGCAAAATAAATCATTTTAATATGAGAAATGATAGTATATTTAAAAAGTCATTCACGATTTAATTTTTTTTAGTTATATATTAGAATCGCTGTTTATATTTGATATAATCTATTAAGTTATTGACCTATTAGTACTACGTTTCAAATGAGGCAATAACTTCGCCTAGGACATCTATACAGTTATCGTATCCAGTTCGACCCTTCAATCAAAGCATGGCATTTTCAACTCTTTTTTTTAGCACTAAATCAAGCATTATTGTATGCTAATCGTAAACGTTCATATTGAGCGTGTAACTGGCTTACCCTTAGTGCATTTACTGCATATATCCCAAATATCAGTAAAACCTCTAATGTCTCTTAATTCAAATTAAATAGAATTTCTGTTTATATAATACTTTGTTTTTTCATGATAGTTCAATTAAAATTAGTTATATTATCCTATTTTTAAATCAATAACTATATTCGCATTCTATTGAATCAGATTGCTATACAAAGCAAAGACTAAAAGAATCTTTTATATTATGACATGGGACGGTGTAGTGTGGTAACCAAGTATTACAGAAATTATTTTAAGGAATTAAATATAATCCATAAGATAGAGGCATACATCTGATCGATGATACTAAGAAAACGCTCTACACCATATCACTTGGATACAGAAGAATCATTGAGGATGGCATGGACGTAAGAGATCGAGTAGAAGATGCTGTGAAAGGATTTGGGTAAGCAAGTGCCACTGGATGCCATACAAAAGAAAGACAAAATATAACACAACACCAGCCCTTTAAATAAAAAAATATTATTTTTATTTAAGATAAAACTAATTAAATATTGATTATGATCATTTATTTATTCATCCCTAGCAAAATCCTTATCTCATAACAATTTCAGATATTTTCCTTAGAAAATGGCATAAATTATAAAGGTTTATAAGACTTACATTTGATAAATTGTAACATTGGTGGTTAATATTATGATTTACTATTGCGTAGCTAATCATAGTTAGAGCTATATTGGTGAAGGAATGGTTTTTATTTAATTATTATTGGCTTAAATTCGTGCTAAGTACGAATAGCCAAAATTTTTTTTTCTATATATAATTCACTATATTTAAACAATTAGTGAATATCAACTAATTTATTAGTGAAGCATAACATAATGATTATTTTTAACCAAAAATCATTTATTTAAGGATTAATGCTATATATTATTCTTTATCTTTCTTTTCAATGGCCTGCGGTTGGCATCCAGTGGCACTTGCTTCTCCGAATCTTTCCACAACATCTTCTACTCGGTCTCTTAGGTCTATGCTATCCTCAATGATTCTTCTGTACTCAAGTATTATGGTGTAGAGCGTTTTCTTAGTATCATCGATTGGATGTATGCCTTTATCGTATAAGCTATATTTAATTTTTTAAGATATTTTCTGTGATAGTTAGTTACCACACCATCTCATGTCATAACATAAAATATTATTTTGGTCTTTGCCTTATATAAAATGTCTAATTTATTTGTCAATGAAACATATTTCCCATTCTTCTCTGTTTCAACAATTTGGAAATTATCTTGGCTCGTTATAACAACTTCAACTAATATAGCTTCATTCTCCTTCTTATCGTAAATAAATATATATGGTCTATTATTTTTTACTAGGATATTAGTCCTTATCCTTGTATCGACCAGTATTTTAGCTCTTTCGTTTTCCATAACCTTCTAGATTGAGTAAATTCGTAGTTCTTTCGTTTTTGTAAAGTCTTATTTATTTGCTAGTAGAAGGTTCATACACCTAAGCACCTTATTATGCCTACGCGTACAGTCATAGACAAGTATTCGATCACAACCTGTTTCCAGATGGTCGATAGACTTTTTAGCTTTACCGCAATGTTGGCATTGTAAAGCATCGTCTCTCCAAAAAAAAACATTTCTATCTTGGATATAGAAATAAATTCCTTAAACACGAGGATCAATATTTCCATATTATATCCAAGTAGTAGAATCTTTTAAACTAACAAGCTCATTTGAGCGAGCCCTATATAACTTTTTATAAAATCTTTTTTTATCAATTTTGTCATGAAGGAGCTTGCGCTAAGCATTTGAAAGACTCTTGACAAAAATGTCCGTTAGTGAGTACTTCGAACTGAGGTATTGGTATATAAGAGAGAAGTGAGTTTTATTTTGCTTTTCAACTTTCAGGATAGCTGCTTGCCTCGATGAAATATTTTTATATTTTTTCAGCGCGTCAGTAATTGAAAAAGCATATACTCACTTTTCATCTACACGGAATGGAAACCTCTTTCCATTGATGTTTGTGAAAATATAACCAATTTAACTATAAGGCTTTGAGTGTACCTTATGTTTAATGAGAGCTTGACGTATTTCATGATCAAGCTTTAAGAATTCAGCAGGTACAATGGGTTGTAGTTCAATGTAATAATCAACAAGATTAATGGCATGCTCATTTACTGCTTTAAATAAATTTTTTGAATTAAGATAAGATTCACACAGCTTATTCACTCTTGCCAATAGCTCACGTCTTACCTTCTCGAATGATTCTCGCATAAAATTGCTACTATGGTCCTCTATTATACCTAGGTATTTATATACTCCAGTACCATCAAGGAGAGTAGCAGTGTTTTCGTACTGAGAGTTATTCGTGGCCAAATTCTCTCGAGTAATCTTCAGCCCTATGGCCTTGAACTCGGTTTCTTTCACCATATCGCCCATTACCTTGCTGTTAGTTGCCAAGAGTTTGAGATCATCAATAAATAATAGGTGATTAGTAGCATGAGAAATTTCTTACGCATGTATTGACACCTTTAAGTATCTTTCATTAAGCCTTCGGCACAAAGGATCGATACACAAGACGAAAAGAAGAGAGCTAAGGCTATCACCTTGAAGTATCCTTTTCTTCACCTTTTTATTGAATATCTTCTCTAGTCCAGCTCTTACATCTAAGCTTCACTTAGATGTTGTCTCTTTAACATAGCACGTTATCCATTCAGGAAAACTCAATTTGGATATAAAATCTACCAAGTACTTGTGGTCGATAGAATCAAAAGCTTCCTTCACATCGATTCCCGTTAATCTCAACAAGTGTCCGTGCTCTTTGTTTAAAGATAGATTGAGCATGGGCTGCTCTTTCACACCTTAAATTCTTCTTACACTACTAAACTGCTTATCCGACTGCAAACCTAGACGCTCAACCTCCAGCTGCATAACTTGAGTTACACATTTAGTTGTGAGATTTTAAAGGTTAGACATACAGGTTATAGGACTGAAATCTGAGCCTTTACTCGAGTTGCCTTTTGGTATAAGATATGTTATACCCTGATAAAACCAGTCGACTTGCACCCTTCTCTCTATGCATATATTTTTTATTATATCATAAAGGTGCAAATACACTAAAGATATATGCTTTATAAAAAAGTTAAAGATACCATCAATGCCGGCTGCCTTCCAATTAGGCGAACTATATAATATTTTAAAATACTTTAAAAGTAAGGAAAGTGGTTAATTTGGTGAAGTTTGAAAGGTATTTTACAAGATGCTCGTCGTATATATTACTGGTCTTATTTATAGTTTCTCACATTTTAAACCAACACTCCCTTATCTCACCAATATTCAACTGGTGCTCTGGTTCAACCACACCAGATAACTTCCGGTGAAAGTTATTCCTATACGATTTAAGCAATGAATTCACGTTTACACTTTTTGCGTTTATTATACATTATACGCTTCTTCTCGAATATACGAACCGATTCTTATAATAAAATATTTGCTTTCATTACTTCATGCGATTTTTCTAAGGTAAAGTCCAACCTTCTCACAATTTGTTTAGCTGTTTTTTTTTCAATGCCTAATAGATTACTTCTATCTTTTGCCTTTTCTTAATAACTCAATTGAGTTATTGAGAGTAGAGATTTCATTTTAAATACTCTACTTTCGATTCGATGATGACTTGGCCTTAAATAAAGCTTCCTGATAGCACCACTGCACCTTTTGAAGATCATTATCAACTTTGTACATGGTTCAAGAGGGTTGGCAACTATATATTCTCCTGAAAGTTAATTTAAAAAAACCCATTTACTATCAGCTTTAATTCATGACACTTTATATGTCCCTTAGAATTCAGTTTTATATAAGATTATTTTCATTTGATTATAGAATAATAATTTAAGTAGTTGGTAACTAAATAATATATGGTGAACTTTTAGCAAAAGCTTTAACCCTTTATTTTTTTTACAAATTTAACATTTCAAAACATACTCATTATTATTTTTTTGTTAATTTTTAACTAAATATATTATAAATATAACGCTATTCTTACCATTTAAATATATTCTGTAGCTCGTTAGTATCAAGTTATCCATAAATAAATGAACAGGTTCGTATGCATATACTGTTAGATTATTATAAATAGGTAATTGATATAATAACGCATCATATTTAGCATCCAGGTATTAGAATTATAATGAAAATATTTGTAAAAATCATTTGAATCAGGTTTAAAGTTATTTATAATAAGGTGAAGTTGTTATAATGGAATAGATGAAATAATAATGCATATTTTACTTCGCTACATGATATTCAGCTATAATAACACAAAATTATACAATACAATTAAAATAATTTTTAAACCAAAGTATACAAAGCCTATATGTGTAATAAAGCCAAATGCGGGGCCATTTAAAAAATACAAGCCGTTTCGAATAAAAAAACTTTAATAGAAAAGCAATTATACTATACTTTTTCTTTACACCTAAAACCTTGATAAATATAAGATGATCAAATGCAAAAACGTGTTACTATGATATTTATAACAATTGTTTTAATATTTTTTTGTAAATACACTATATTAATAACATGGAATGATTAGCAGCATTTATCAATCTTATAGCAAAAATGCAAATATGATAAACAGATTACATTTTACTCGATAATAATACTTATTCAGAATGTATACACGAAAACGAAACATTCTAGTGTTTATTTTCTGTAACATGGTTTGTAATTTGATAAATCTGAAACTTTTTTGGTATTTATATTTGAAAACGATGGAAACATAGCATGAAACTTTTTATAAAAAGAAATTATTTATTACGTGTATTATTCTGCATTTTTTCAAACATCGGTGCAAGCCATTTTAAGAAGGATAGTAATCCAGAGATTTATTACCCCTTTCTAGCAGATGCAATAAACGAGGAATTAGAATCTGGAAAACTAATAAGTGAATGGGGTGTACCGGGATATGCGGAGGGATTTAGAAAAAATGAAGGTAAACAATAAAAATAAATGATGTTTTTAATTTTAGTATCCATGAAAATGTTATACTGTTTATCTGATTAGACATTTTACTTAAAATACCTTATTTATTGTAATTTTATTTTTAAGTATGATTTTTTATTTAATTAAAGCGTTAGTATTGTGTTATTTTTTGTCTCTCTTTTTTATGTCCTGCGGTTAGCATCAAATTGCACTTGCTTTTCCAAATCTTTTTACACCCTCTTATACTCTATCTGTTGCGTCCATATTATCTTCATTACTTCTTCTTTACTCAAATGATATGGTTTCAAGCGTCTTCTTCGATACCATCAATTGAATTTATATCTCTATCGTAGAAGTTATATTTAATTCTTTTTAAATGAGTTTCTGTTATGGGTGTTATACTTAAATTTTACATAAAATATCAAACATCGGAAACAATTTTATAAATGAAAATAAAAGTAAATAAATCATTTCATTAGATATATCATACAAATGTTGGCATTTACATGATAAAGCTTTCTTTCTTTAAAACCAGAAATTTATATTAAATTTATTTTTTTTAAACAACATATAAAGCAATACTATTTGATATAACATTTGTTTATCTTATTTTGTAGATATATTAAACCATGAAAATAATACTTTTTATATCAGTTTTATATTCATCTTGTCCATCTGAATATTATCCATCCGATTCCTATGAGGTAGGATTTGTCTATAAATCTTACAAACAAGAAAGAGTATGTGAAACAAAAAGTAGTATTCATACAAGTACATGTGATACAAGTAGCACTTGCAAATCAGAGATTCCTCCAATTAGAAGTTCTTCATCAGAAAGTTGTAGTATAGGGTCTTGTGAATATGAATTAAATATATGCCAAAATAATATTTTTAATATAATCAAATGTCTTTTCAAGAAAGCGAAAGAAAAAAAAATATTTATTATTACTAAAAATGTATTTGAATTACTAAAATCAGTTGATGATTTAATAAAAAACGAAAAGAATCGAAGAATTCAGCAAAAAAGCCATCATAAAATAAAAAAAGCCTCCAATAAGCTAGAGAATAAAATAATATGCTATATAAAGAAAGAATGTATATAAATAAATTATTTATTCATCATCACTGCTCTCAGCATCCGGATTGTAAAAGTTCCCTTTATAATCGTATTCCCTAATCATCCTCAATGTTGTCTTATCAACACAGAACGATTCCGAGTCCAATAAAGATACCTCGGGTATAAAATTTTCTCTGGTTTCTCGTTCCTTTTCGTGCTCCTTAATATTAATTCCTTTTACGTGCCCCTTAGATATTCTTTTCATTAGTCTGGTAACATATCCTGCTACACGATTACGAATTCGTTTGGAATGTATAATAGCTACATCTGAGCATACTTTCTTATTATGGTGAAAATCGTTTTCTAGCCTCATATAATACTTTTCTACTATTTGCTTGGATGCATTCTTTACTGTTTTTGTACGAAGTTTTCCCTAAATTAATGTAAATTTCACTTACCATTTTGAAGGGATATTTTTAAAATATATTTTAATATTGGCATCAGTTAATTATAACCCTATAATAGAGGGATTGTTTTATAAATGATATTACACCTTAAATTGTTATACTATAAATATCTAATCTCTTATAAATTTATTATCCCCAATGCAATATGGTGAAATAATAATTGGTCCTCCTGGAAGTGGAAAAACAACATACGTTAAGTTTAAAAAGGACCTTCTGTCTCAAAGAAATCCTTTTCTTATAAATCTTGATCCAGGGAATGAAAGTGATTATAAATATGATTATGATATTAGAAGCATATCTACGACACAAGATACAATGAAGACACGAGAGATAGGTCCAAATCTTTCGGTAAAGCGTATTCTATATGAATTTGTATCTAAACAAGTGTTCGATGATATTAGATCGCATAATGAAAATCGATATTTTATTTTTGATTTTCCTGGGCAATGCGAATTTTTTCTTTCTGATTCTATTTTACGTGAATTTGTTTATTCAACAAGAAAATTAATTTCCTTTACTGTTGTTAATTTAATAGATTCTGTATTCTTTATAGATTACCATTCTCGGTTATCATCATATCTCATCTCCACGATGTGTTGTGTTCTTCTTCAATGTCCATTTGTTGGTGTTATTTCCAAATGCGATAATTTAAAAAATCTGCCTTCTAAAGTTCCAATACGCGATATTGTTTATGGTATTACTCCTGATATGGGAAAGGGGTTCTACCATGCTATTGAAGAGTTAGTAGCTAATGAAGGATTATTGTCTTTTGAATTGCTAGATTATGACAATAAAGAAACTGTGCTTTATTTACAATATGTAATTGATAAAGCAAATGGATTTTTTTATCTCGCAGAAGAAAATGTTTGCATAAGCAAAGAAGATTTGTTGGATTATTATTCATGCGAATAAATTAGATAAGAATAAATAATAACAATAACCACTATTATAGAATAAAAATATCGTTGACCGCAGGTGAATTATCTATTTAATAAATGGTTTTCTATGAGAATCATATATAAGCAATATTACGATTAAATAAAACTCAATTACATTTTTAAATCAATAATTTTTATTTATAACAAATCAATATATCGCAGAACTGAAGTATTGAGAATGAAATGATATATTGATATTAAAAATTTTGAAAGAATATGTAAAAGAAATCGTTGATCTGTTAATATAGTATAAAAATAATCATATAGATACCTTTATCAATCTTTTTATTTTAATACAGTCATTATTGTTTGAGTTAATTAAAAAGAAAAATATGATATTTATCATTTAAATTATTTTTAAACTATATTGTTTTTTTTTGGCCTGATGCGCATGGCCCTGAGGATTCATCAATTCATTCAAATTAATACAAAATTGGCATCTAGAAACTCTACTAAACAGAAGATAATTTATATCAAATAAAAAAATTAAATTCAGTATACCAATAATATATTACATTACTCTGAATTGTAAGAAAAACAAAAATTACTTTATTATATGAAAAATTGAATTTTTAACAACTATTGTTTCTTATATATTTATATAAAAATATGTTTCTAAATGAAGTATGAGTATAATAATATATAAAAGGTAATACTGTGCTATTTTTGAGTTCACTTTTTTTTATTAAAAGTAACTCATTACATTTAAATAGAATAGTTTATAATTGCATTGCTTTATTTATACTTGCAACAATCTGTATAAAATTATATAGTTCATCAATACCAATTGATTTTTATATCGAAATTTATAATTATGGCAAGATGCTTATTAATCAAAATACTTGTTGTAATAAATTATAAAAGTATTAATTAATCAAATGCATTAAATATATAGTAAAGATATCCGATTACATGTCAAGAAACATTGAGTCTATGGGTAATATATTGAACATACCACAAGTTATAGTGATATAAATAATACTATATGTATATCTAACTTCCCATAAGAAATATGTAATGCCGTGAAGTTGAGAAAGCAAAATAGAAAATGCTTAGTACGAAATAAATATAAATAGGGATTAAAAAATGAAATTTATCTGCTATGTAATAAAAAATTACTTTAGATAATAAATCAAAAACGAACAACAGTTAATCTATCATTTTTTCTAATTTTTTTGTTAATAATAATTTGTTTTATTTTATGATTAAAAATATTATATATTTTTACTTTTATCATCCAAGTATGCAATTTCTTATAAAAAATGGATGCTTGCTTAGCAGTGCTAACACTGCAGTAAAACCAAAAAAATTGTTCGATTATCTGGCAATAGGTCGTGGATGAATTCAGAACTATGATTACTTTTGCAGGTATAATAAAACACTTTTTATATACCTTTCATTAATATATGTAGAAATAAAAACTTTGATATATTGAATTTGGAAGATTGAAAATTAAACAGCGAACACGAGTTTGCAAATTGATATCCTAGTGAACAACAATATACTCGATATATTTATTTATATTAAAAGGGAGAATGAAATTATTTGAGTTGGTATTAGTATATAAGCCAAGACACCCTTTTTTAAAAACAGAAAAAAATCAAGCCTATGTAAAAAAAGATAAAATAGTTTTCAAGCTATGGCATGTGTCAGTGTGGTAATCAAATATCTACTAGTTTAATATTAAATAAAAACATCATAATAGAAATCATTCAATGGATAGCACTAAAAAGCATTCGAAACTATATCATTAATATAGAAGAGACATATAGAGTGATGTGGACGTAAAATAAAAGTGGAAGATGTTGTAGAAAGGTCTGAGGAAGCAATGCCAAACACTGATCATATAAAAGAGAGAAAAATGATTACTTAATTTTAACCGTTTTAATAAAATAAAACATGCAATTTTAATTTTAGTGTTCTTTACATTTCCGTGATTATGTATCCATTTTATTGTTTTGAATTTAGTTCATATTTTTTTGACTAAAAATAGTACTAAATGTCGTTTTTGACACAATAAATATTACACCTATCTGTTGTTTAATACTGAAATATTTCGATAGCTATTGTGTATATAGTTATTGCATAAAAAATCATTTAAGTTTTATCTTTACATGAGAAATTGAATATATTTTAAAACAGACTTTTTTGTTTAACTCAGCCTTTATTAATTATCTCCAATTTCTTTGAAATAATGTGATTGTTATTTATCGCAAATGAATTAAGGTGTGATTTATTCTTTAATAAGATATTTATTCAAATTTTGCATTGGCAGGAATCTATAAAGACTCGTTTTTAGTGGCTTTTTCTAATAAAGAGTCCGTAACTTAATAATTTAAAATATTTTTTATAAAGAATATATTACACTTTGTTAAAATTAATAATTCAAAGAGCAATGGTATGATAGTTATGGCGACTCATTATATTTAAAATAAACATATCTGAAATACATTGATGCAGATATTATATATTGCGCCTCATGATTGAACGTAAAAATATATATTAAAATAATATATTTAAATGTAATCAAATATATCAGTAAAAACTGGTTATAGAATTCATTCAATCAATTGTGGTAATAGAATTATATAATATAGTCACTTTTCATAAAAAGAAGCGTTATAGTAAAAGCTCAGACAGATAGTGAATTAAAGTTATTTCTATAAAAAATTTATGGTCTAAATTACAAAGAAATTATAATTATTATTAAAATGTTACCCCCAAATGGATTCCGTTTTACAAGCATCAAAAGTTTTTGAAATGACGATTTCACCCGACAAACTGGTTAAAAATATATCGTGGGTCCGAAAAGCCAAGTGTATTGGTCGACGTATTAAGCGACACATTAAATCTCAGTTTAAATCTGATGATGATGTTATAATTTCGCCTGAGCTTAATAAAAAATTGTGGGGGAGGGGAATCACAAAAGTACCAAAAAAGATTCGTGTTCGAGTTGAGCGTGTACCTTCGCCAAAGAATCCTGAGAAGAACGTGTTTATGGTCTCTGAGATCATAGTAGGAAGTTTCAAGGGGTTATTGACGACTGCTATCAAGGAATAAATTTTAATAAAGAATAAATTTCAATTATAACATGTTTTATTTTTATTATCCCTAAAATGTGGAGTAGAATAAAATCAAAGCAAAAAAACAAATATTATTATTTTAATGAAAAAACAGGCGAAAGCACGTGGGATAAACCTCAAACCAGTCATATGATTTATCATATTTTAATCAAGCATAAAAATTGCCGAAATCCTGATGTATATGTAGAGGAGGAAGATGCTTATAAAACGTGTAAACGTCTTATGGTGGAGCTAAAGGAGCATGCATCGAAAGATAATTTCATTAGCTTATTTGAAGAGTACGCAAGAAAATACTCAAAATGTTCCTCTGGAAGAAATGGCGGATGCCTAGGATATTTATGCAAAAATGAATATCATCCTGCGTTCGAGCATGCAGCCCTCGGCTTGGAGCATGGCGGGATCTGCGGGCCCATTCAAACAATTTCCGGGTTTCATATTATTTTTCGGAAATAATTTGTGCCCAGTAAAATGATTGAATGTATTTATACGAACCAAAAGAAAAAGAAGCAGAAATTATGGAAAGATGGATTTATTATGCTTGTCAATAATAAGATGAGTTTATATGACGAGGAGAAAAAGAAAATATATACTTTTGTATGTAAAGAAATAATGCCAGAAATTGAAACAGCCCAGTATTTAATTTATATTGATAATATGGGTAATATAGTTGATTCAGGATGTAACAAAGAAATAAATGACAATATAGATGAAAGAAATAATATAAACTATATGAGTAGTGTGAATAATAGGAGTAATATCAACGTAAAAAATAATTTAGATAGCACAAATAATGATGACACATCGGATGATGATGCAATAAAACCTAGTTATATTAAAGGTAGATCAAAGGATGAAATATTGGATTTATTTAAATAAATCTAGTTTTTTAATAAAGGATTATGTTTTAAATAATTGGTTTTCTTGAATAGCCGACGCTTGGCATTAATTATCACTTGCTTCTTTTAACATCCTTGTTGTCTCCTCAATTATATTTTTAAAAATTATTCTATTCTCAAAACTTCATTTATATTCTAAAAAATTTGTTTGAAAAGGTTTTTTCAATATGTATGCTTAATGTAAATTTCTATCGTAGGCATTATATTTAGTTTTTTAAGATAACTTTTGCCATGTTTAATTACCAGCCAGTCGCGCGTTATATCATAGAAAAGTTTTTTTAATAAATTAAGTTTAATAGATTATTATTTTTTCCCTCATTTCAGCATTCTAGAAATTATATTGAAAGTTATTCAACTTCAACATGATTATCTTGTTAAATTTTTTATCGTAAAAAAATATAACTGATTATTATTTTTTATAAATCTATTTATTATTAACAATTTCATCTAATGCGTAAGATATAAATCTTTCTAAACGCTTAAACATGTAATTTTACTAATAATGAATATATGCAGTACACAACATTATTATATCTTATGATATAGTTTTATATGAATCTTTTTGTATTTGGCAGTAAAGCGCCCAATTATTTTACACTTTCTGATCTTTTTTTCAGATCAGTAAACTTCATATATTTATTAGAAGTATATTGCTTAGTCATGAAAATTGTTGTTTTTGTGTATAATCCAAGTAAAAAAATCAAAATATTTAATTGATTATAGCTGCTATATAAAACTTTTTGTGCTTGGTATTATATAGTTAATTTTCCTGCTGCAGAGTTTATAAAATTTTGAATAAAATTTATTAAAATTATCTTCTATTTCAAAGTAGCTGTAAATATGGAGAAATGTGTTATATTGACTCTTCGATTTTTGAAAATGCTTTTTTCTTATAGTTATATTCTTACATTTAAACAGCTTTTTATAAAAATACAATAGTATGGAAGTATTCTTTATTTTAACGCCATGGTGACTTCATCGCATTTTAACAAGATAAAGATATAATCATTTTAAACGGCCGGCCTATAGTGCATCTTATATTCAGCATGCATTTACAAATATAGTGTTTTAACGTAATAAAGTCAGATGGTTTAAATGCTGTATTTCAATAAGATATTTAGCAACAAAATGGCATGTTCATTAATAGCTTTAAATTTATTTATGTATTAAGTTTTTTAAACTCTTGTTAAAATTTTATTTTATATCTTCCTGACCTTTTTATGATGTCTCCATTTTTATTTTTATAATTTTTAAGTATATTTTTGTACATTAGTTTATCAATAAAAGTAATAGTTTTTAAAAATTATATCATTTATTACTAATTTCGTACAGTTGATCTTTAGATGTATAGTATAAACGTTTTCTTTACTACGCTATCCACTATGACATTGTATGCAAAACTATAAAGTTGAGTAATTAAACAAAGGTTGGTTTATGGAGTAAAATACATTTACTACAAGAACAATCACTTTTCAATGTAGATCAGTTATAATTGCGACTTAACTAACTAACACGCAAACAACGAGAAATAAACAAACAAAATATCTTTTAAGTATTCCTTTCTTTACTATTATATTGACAATAGTATTCGAACCAGATCGGATCTATATTTTTATTTTAAGTGAGAAGTTTGACAATATAGATTTCAATTTTAAAGACGGTTTTTATTTACAAGATATCATCTTACGCCATAATACGGAAAATAATTTCAATATAAACTTTTATATTATAATATATATCGTTTTCAAAAGTTTTGTTTTACATGATATAACAATTATCTTAGATTTCAATCTCTATAAAATTTTGTTTTACCATTCTAATAAATAGATTCAGGCTACTGTATTTTGGGCCAATGATAGTTTTAGTTTTTTTTGTTCTCAACAAAATTATGAACTAAGTACAATTTAATCTATTGAAGTATTATGAATTATATTATATAAAAAGAAAGTTAAAAATGTGATATACACGGCGGTTAAATATTGCAATCGTGTCAAAGCATTTTTGCATGCACTATTAAAACGACCAATTTGATTTTTTTTAAAAATATATGGTAGTATGACAATGTTCGTTGTACTAGTAAACATTTTTATATTTGAGCAACGATATATTTTCGATAATATACCGCATTTATTTTTAATAATATAACTATTATTATCTCGTGTTTCATAAAAATCATTAAATTATTGAGACCTATTAATCCACAAGAATGTACTCACTATGACTTTTTTATATTTCTTATTTACTTTGTTATATAGGTGATATTAGTGCTTAAATGTTAGATACTAAAATGTAAGCATTTTTTGTATAAATAAATACAAATGACAGATATCCGTGTTATTTCAGTCTTCAGATTTTTCAATAATTGTGCTATGATAGAAATTGATATATTTATTTAATAACATCCATAAAGGTTTTTTAATTGAAGTTTGTGTAAAGTATAATCACGCCAAAGCGCAAGAGCAATAAAATGGATGCTGTATGAAAGAAAATGTTACAAATAATTTAAACGAATAAGGTAATATGTCTAGTTAAATAAGTGCGTTATACTAGCCCAGTTTGAATAAAAGTTTTACAATCTGAAGCACTAAATATATTTTATTTATACAAGGGATATTATTCTCATTATTATTTTGTTTTTCTTTTCTCTTATATGTGGTGGGTATTCATTTTAAATCCTCTCTATTAAATTCTACTTTTATTTTCTATGCTATCCTCAATGTTCAACTTAAGCTATAGTAAGATATTTTTTATTTAATAGGATATATGCATCGATAGTTAATGTAATGTTAATCTCTTATGAGTAACCTCTGTGAAACTTCGTCACTATCCTATCCCATGTCATAATTTAGAATATAATTTTGTTTTAGCTTTTTAAAGTAATCTGTACTCATTAGCCAAAATATCATATTTGCTTTTTTTCTCCATCTTAACTAGCTGTATATTATTTTGGCTCATTATGTCAATTTCGACTAAAAATATAAAATTATATCTTTTATCGTTAATAAATATGGCCGGTTGATTATATTTGATTTAAATATCATTATTTATTTGGCTGCATTAATTTCCATTGTTTCATTCTCGGTTATTTCTTGAAGAGACTGAGATTGCAGTTCTTTTTTATCGATAAATTCCGTATTTATTCAGCAATTAAATTATATACATCTAATACTTTCTTTATGTCTGCGTATGTAATTCACGACCATGTATTTTTTACGCCAGGTATCTAAGCATCTACTGATTTTTTAGTTTTACAGCAATATTGTCATAATATCGCTTTTCCGCCTTGGATGTAATAATAAATTGATTCTACACGAGGATCATTGCTTCCGTTTTTTATCAGAAAAGAAGAATTATTCGATCTTATATCTCATTTAATAAGGCTCTATATAACTTTTCACGTGACTTCTCATTGTTTATATTGGTATATAATAGTTCTCGCTGTGTACATTTGGGACTTTTCAATGAAAGATCGATTATTGAATATTTTATTTTAAGGTAGTTTCGAATATACCGCAATTCTTATTGGAACACTTTTATGTTTTTTCAAAGTTTATATAGCATGCACTCACTCTTAAATTTTATGCTTTGTAGACACTTTCTCCATCTCTTTGTGATAGAGTTTGTTTAGGCAATCAAACATGATAGATTAGTTGGTCATAAGTCAATATGGATGTTAACAAGTATAATAGCATGCTCATTAATAATTTTAAATATGTTCCTTTGATTGAGCATAATTTTGCAAAATCTATCGGCTCTTGCTAACAGCTCCTGCCTCACTTTTCAAATGATTCTTTTATTATCTAGCCGCATTTATTCTCTATTATACCTAAGTATTTATATAATCTGGTATTTTTGAGTAAGTTTGCAGTTTCATGACAGAGCGGCTCGTTCGTGGCAGGTCTTTTACGGTTAATTCTCAGCCCTTAGCATCATAAAAGTTTGTGCTTCCAGAATCATGTCTTCCATTGTGTTATTGTATGTTATAAGAAGATTCAGATCATCTATTAACAAAAGTTGATTGGTTGCATTCGAAATTTTGTTTGCATGAACAGCTATTTTTGGATATCGCTCGTTAAGCCCACGACATAGTGTATCGAAACATGTGACAAAGAGGTGTAGACTAAGGCTAGCATCATGTAGTTCCACTCTTTTGGCTTTTTTGCTCAAGATGCTTCACAGGTCATCCTTTACTTCTGGAATTATTCCAAAAACAATTTTGTTTTTGCATAAACAAGTTATTCATTCAAGATATTTAATTCAAATATAAAAATAATAAGATAAGCATGATCAACAAAGTATAACTCCTTTTTGACATAAATCCATATTGATTTGAACATATTCTTATGCTCATTGAGCTCTTTTGACCGTACCGAACTGCTTTTCTGCTAGGAAACCCTATTTTCCACTTGTAATTGTATAGCATAATTTACTTATTTAATTACGAATTTTTAAAGGTTATACATGATGGTTATTGGCCTCAAATCACATCTTCAATTGAAACACATTTTGGGATTAAATATGTAATTCAGGAGGAAAACCAGTCAGCCTATGCCCTCCTTCTAATCACATATTTAAAACAACTTCATGAAGGTACTCGCCGATGTAATATGCTAAATAAAGTAGTTAAAAATATTATTGACTCTAGCAGTCTTTCTATTGGAAAGTTGTTATTGACATTTTAATATCATTTCAGGTAGAAAAAAATAGTAATTGCTCAGCTTTGTAAACATATTCAATAATATATTCATTGAATTTATCGTAAGTAAAAGCTGATTTATCTTACGTATTTGACCAATATTCCCCTAGTTCTTTGGGTCTTATCCTATCTTCAATTTATGGTTTTTTCCAAAAAATTTTTCATAGAACCGTACCCGATGTTATCCAACAAGTTAATGTTCACGCTCTTTGAGTTTAGCATACATTTGTATATTTTTAATATATTTAGCTGATGACTTTAATCATACTATAGCCTCTGTTAACTCGTGAGATTCTCAAGCGTTAAATTTAGCTTTCTCATGATTTTTATAGTAACCGCAATATTTAGTATTAACAAGCTGCTTTCATCTTTAACCTTTGAAAGTAACACTATTTTTTCACTAATAATTTTATTTTTTCCAATTTTTTTCCTTTCAGGTGATAGGCTACTTCGTATTTGTACGGATCAGCTTTTAATAACACTACTAGACGGTTTTATAGTTCATGCAATGCTGCACATAGTTTCAAATAGGTTAACGACTAGGTGTTTTCCTGTAATAGTATTGAAGAATTTAAGTAATTCTCTGTTCAGCCTTGTTCCCGGTATTTTGCGAGTTTTCGAAAAGTCTGTTATATTGCTAAATATTTATTTATGAAGATAGTATTAAAATCACTTCGAAGAATCTGTGATTATGAGTATTTAGTTGAAGTAGTTTAATATGTATTTTTTCCTTTTATTGCTTGGTATTGAAGAAATGTATGGTGTTCCGTATTAATTTAGTGTATGCGTTTTTTAAACTCTTCTTCTCCAATATTACAGAATAGCTTTTCACAGTAAGAAAGCAGAGCTTTCTTTAAGCCACTTTTAAAAATACTCGCAAAATGTCTTTGATTGCCTCAAAAATATTTATTGGCATTCTTCTAGTGTCGAGTTGGCACCGGGATGATGGGTTATGCAGTATCCATTCTAGGTTCAACTTAGGTTGGTCAAATTAGTTTTGCTAAGCTTAATGCTTTTTCACGCCTTTTTTACTTGTCCAAGTGCTCCGTTTTGCTGGCTAATTCGTTTTTGAAGATAAACTTTTTTTTGTAAATTCTTTCACTATCAGGTTTATATAAAAATCATTCTAGAATGTTTAATATATAAATATAAAACATAATTTAAGATAAACCCCATGGATATCGGATTAATCGGATTAGGAACTATGGGGCGAAACCTTGTACTCAACATGGAAGAGCATGGATATTCAGTCGCTGTATATAATCGTACTACAAAGAAAATGCTTGAATTTATCAGGGAAAATCCTGATAAACAAATGAAAGGATATGAGACAATTGAACAGTTTATACAGTCACTCAAGGAGCCTCGTATCATCTTTGTACTTGTTGAAGCCGGATGTCCTGTTGACCAAGTTTTAGAAGAATTGCGGCCTTATTTATCCATAAATGACACTGTAGTTGATGCTGGAAATTCAAACTATTTGGATACAGAAAGAAGAAGTGAGAAATATAAAAACATGTTTTCTTTCGTAGGATGTGGAGTATCAGGTGGAGAAGAGGGTGCAAGGCATGGGCCATCTATTATGCCGGGTGGGGATTCCAACTCCTGGCCCGCTCTTAAAAGCATTCTCTACAAAATTGCAGCAAAGACAGCATCTAATGAGCCATGTTGCGAATGGATAGGCCCAGGTGGAGCAGGACACTTTGTGAAGATGGTTCACAATGGGATTGAATACGGCGAAATGGCAATTCTATCTGAAATATTTCTTATTTTAAGAAAATTTATGAATTTAAAAGAAATTTCGGATATTTTCGAAGAATGGAACAAAAACGAAGAAACCAAAAGTTACCTGATTGAAATTGCTTCTAGAATACTGAGAAAGAAAGAGAATGGAGATCCAGTAATTGAAAAAATTGAAGATCGAGCAGCTCAAAAAGGAACTGGTAAATGGTGCTTGGAGGCAGCATTGGAGTGCAATGTTCCGGTAAATCTCATGGTAGAAGCCGTTTTTTCTCGCATGCTTTCCGCCGAGAAGGAGAAAAGAGAGTTTATATCACGAGAAATTAATCCAATAAGCATTCCCTACCATTCAGAGCTGATAATTGATGAACTAAAGCATGCTTATATTCTCTCGAGAGCAGTTTCCTATATCCAAGGATTCAATTTGATGAAAAGTATGTCCAGAAAAAAGATTTGGAATCTTAATTTAAATGATATCGCACGAATCTGGAAGAATGGTTGTATCATAAGAAGTGAATTTTTAAATGTAATTCAGAAAATTATCTCAGAAGATGTAGATGAGTATGAATTTACTTCTACTTATAGAAGTATTTTACAATCTAATTTATCTGCCTTGAGAAAAGTGGTATTGTATTCAGTTGAAAGAGGAATTCCTGTTCCTGTGCTAGGATCTTGTATTTGCTATTTGGATGGCCTGCTCACTGCAAATGGACCTGGTGGCTTTATTCAATGTTTACGCGATTATTTCGGAGCACATAAAGTCAGATTTATGGGTGAAAATGAGGATAGGCATTATAATTGGGATTCTTAATCTTAAATAAAAATATGTATTAATTGTAATAAATTGGGGATTATTGATTAAATATAAAAATTTTATTTATAAGGGATAGAATAAGTTAAATTATTTCAAAATGAATTATTATTATATTTTTTATGAAACTTTTTGCAATTTAATATTTTCTTGACTATTGCCCTTGTGCCGTCCGAAATGACGTTAAACTAAGATGAGAATTTACTAGTAGTTTTGGGTGTCAGAAGTTGCTAGACAGGTACAAACTTGGAATTTAAGTCCAAAACTGTCTATCCATGTGTATGTGTTTTGTAGATGGCCAACTTACCAACTTTTATCATTCCTCTTCAGAAGTGGGAGTTTTAGAGGTTTGTTTAAAAGCCATAAAGTTTCACACATATATGGCATTTGGTTAATGCACCCATTACCAAATTGACAACTCACGAAAATATCCTAAGCTCTATCTAGAGCAAAGAAGGCGCATCATTTGGAAAACAATGAATATAGAAATATAAAAACAGACCCTGCGCATAGATTAAACCAAGGCAACAAGCAGACGTTTCGCTTATATCGGAATCTATGCAGCAGTGTGCCTCCGGATAAGTCAGATGCACGACTCCATATAGATATTGACACTAGGATTAAAAAGAGCCCTGGTTTGATGCCAAAAGTATCGGGCTACAGGTATCCAGTCTTGCCTGTAAGGTCAATTCGGCTCCGATGGAAGTATGGGCTTTGACTAACAGCGGTATGAGTACCTAAGAGGAAAAGATTGTTTCAATTGAGACAGTTGCTGCACTGGCCCAAGAACCTCACAGATTATTCCATATATAAAAAAAGCTTTTAGAGTATAGCTAAGGAAGAATAAATCATTAAAATTTTTTTTAAATAAAAGACATATATTTATTATTATGAAATATATTTTTATCCAATATTATACCAATACCTCAGGTCAAAGTACTCACTGACAGACGTTTCTGCCAAGAGTCTAAATACTTAGCGTAAGTTCTTTTATGAGGAAATCAATAAAAAAAATTTCACGAAAAGTTATATAGAGCCCGCTCAAGTGAGCTTGTTAGTTTGAAAGATTCTTCTACTTGGATGAAATATGGGAATTTTAATCTTCGTGCTGAAGGAATTTATTGCTATATTCAAGATAGAAACGTTTTTTGTAGAGACGATGCTTTACAATGCCAGCATTGTGATAAAGCCAAAAAGTCGATCGATCATCTGGCAACAGGCTGTGATCGAATGCTGAGACATGACTATACGCGAAGGCATAATGAGGTACTTAGGTGTATTCACTTTCTGCTTGCGAATAAGTACGGCTTTAAAAAATCAAAATAACTATTAACTCATTCAATCCAAGAGATCATGGAAAATGAAAGAACCGAAATTCGGGTCGATACAAGGATAAGGACTGATATACTAGTAAAAAATAATGACAAGATATATTTATTTACGTTAAGAAAGAGAATGAAATTATATTAGTTGAAATCGGTATAACTAGCCAATATAAACTCCAGATTGTTGAAATAGAGAAGAAGAGGAAATACGACTTCTTGGTGAATGAATTATGCTTGCTATACAAAGCAAAAACTAAAATAATACTTTATGTTATGACATGGATGGTGTGGTAACCAAGTATCACAGGAATTATCTAAAAGAATAAAATATAACCACTACGATAGAAGCATACATCCAATCGACGGTACTGAATAGAAAACTCGAAATCATATCACTTGAGTACAGAAGAAGCATTGAGGATGGCATAGACGTAAGAGATCGAGTAGAAGATGCTGTGAAAAGATTCGGAGAAG
>SBIQ01000088.1:0-30518 GCA_014805555.1 Astathelohania contejeani | reverse complement strand
GAGAAATTGATTCGGGTCCATAAGTAGAATAAAGTGGACAATTTATACACTTCAATTCATAAGAAGCATACTCTGCTATAATCCATTCCAATCTATTAATTGAATAAATTCCTATCAAGTCACCTTCCTCCGTCATTCTAAATAAATAACACGCTAACTTCTTCATCATATTTTGTATGGTTGAATAAGTATACCATTCCGTTTTTGAATTTTCTACTATTTTTCCTAAAAACTCTCTTTTGGGAGACTTATTGCATCTTTTCAAAAAAGATCCTAATAAAGTTTTTGAATCGTTTACTAAGTAAGTAACATTCTCATTATAACTAGGATGTTTGTATATTCCACCTTCGCATATTGTTTTTAAACTGTTTCTTTTTTTATGCATGGGCTGAATCACTTTATCATTTTAATATGATTGACAGTGTATAATTATTGATAAAAGTATATTTAAATGTAATTGATTTGTTGTTATTTATTTAATTAAAGGGTTATTACTAAATATTTATTTGTCATTCAATTCAATCACTTGCATTTATCACTGCTCGAATCGTTCCATAGCTTCTTATCTTTGTCTTTTGCATCCATATATTCTATTATGCTTCTTCTGTATTCAAGTGATATGGGCTTGTGTTTTTTAGTCTTATCAATTAAATGCATGCCCTCTTTCGTTAGGGTTAGACAATTATTACAGCCAACCACTGTAATTTTGATTAATAAACATTATTTTGGTTTTTGCTTTGCATAGCATGCTTTATCCGTTTGTTAAAATTCATATCTTTTATTCTCAGTTTCTACAATATAAAAATTATCTGTTTTAGTAAAATACGCCTTAACCAAAATATTTTTATTCTTTATTATCAAAATAATATATTGAGGCTATTGTTCTTCACTAAGATATCAGTTTTTATACTCGTTTTAAATCGAATCTCGAATTTTTCATTTTATAAAACCACCCAGATTGAGTGACATCAGAAGTTTCAAAGCTATATTTATTTATCAATAACGATTGAATACGCTTAACATTTTTATTATATCAACGATTGTGCGATAATTAAGCATTTGATCACAAACTGCCGCTAGATAGTTTATCAATTTTTTGGATATAACTGACGTATTGGCGTTATACAGCATTGTCTTTTCATAAGGTATTTCATCTTAAATGTGATAATAATTTACTTATGTATGAAAATTATAGTTTATATGCTTCATCCGAGCGTTAGAATATCTTAAACTCGCCGCTTCAATTAAACAGGTCATATCTAATTTTTTGTATAGTTTTTTTTATAAATTTATTACAGCAATTCCTACTGAGCGTTCGAAAGAATCTTCGTAAAAAACAGATTTTGAAATTGTCTATAATAAGTACCAATGTATAATAAAGATGTGAGTTTTTTTACGCTTTCAACTTCTAAAATCGTTGCTCGTTGTAAAAATGTTTTTATAGTTACTCGGTTTTCCCATATCTGAATATGTATATACTATTCATTTCTACAGAGTAAAAGCATTTATCCATTTTTGTTCCAAAAATAAAACTTTTGTTTATGCTCAAACTTCAAGTGCCACTTATTGTTAACAAGATCTTAATGTTGTCATAATCGTCGTTAAAAAGTCAAAAAGTTTTAAATATATTAATTTCTTATGGCAATTAACAAAAGAAATGGCGTGCTTATTAATTTGTATATATAAATTTATTTGATACACACATTTTATTTATCTTTGCAGAAAGATCATATCTGACCTTTTCAGATTGCACTCACATAATACTATTATTAAATTTTTAATAATACCCAAATATTTCAAGTATTACATAGAAAGTTACTTTTTTATTGCATTAAGACTCATTTGTAATAACTTCTTTTTCTTCATCATTGTGCTTTTGACGAAAAATCTTAAATTTTTTCCGTATTTCACATCGTTATCCTGCCAGTTGCTAAAAGCTAAGGATCAAAAGTAAATAATAAGTGATTGTTAGCATTTTTAAATTTTCGGCATGTATTACTCCTTCAGATATCGTTCATTAAGTCTTTAGCACAATGAAACGATGCAATTCACAAAAATGCTAGAGCTTAGCCTACCGCTTTATAGTATTTCTATTTTGATCATTTATTCTTTATTTATTCGAAACAGCTCTTATATCTATATGGATTAAATATTATTTCTTTAACAAAGCATGTTATACATTTGGAAACCTCAATTTTAAATGTACTCTACTAACTACTTATAGCAAATTTAATTAAAAGTTCTTTTATATCGATTCACATGACTTAAATAAGTAAAATGCTCTATATTTTAAACATATATAAATATTTTATTTCTTCGTCCCTTTTACTTTTCGTAAAATGGGAATCTTGCTGTTTGTTGTTGATTTTTTTTGTATAAATTTTAATCACATATCTGATTACACATATAGTTATGAGTTTGTAAAGGTATAGATGTAAATCATAGGCTTGAAGTTTGATGCTCTGCTCTGACTGTTTTATGAAAAAGTATGCTATATTTAGTAGACCTATTGGATTGTATCATTCTACTAGCTAGGAATTTACACTCTATTATTTAATAATAGTGCTTGTGCGCTGAAAGTATATTCTATAAAAAAATCAAGTATACCATCAATACTAGATGCTTTGCAATTCGAAATGCATCTTATTATATTCCCGAATTTCTCAATGAATGGAAAAATGTCGACTCAGTGGATTATTAAAAGAATTCAACAAGATATTCATCAAACTATCTTATTTTGGGGTTCCTAATTTTGAATGATATTTTTTAATTCCACTACATGCTTTAGTTAAACCATATAAATTTTCTGTCATTAAAATATATTACCATACAATTCAAAGCATTGATTTTCAGCTACCACCCTTTGCATTTAATGTATATTAAAATTTTTTGTATATACTAGAAGATTAATTAAATAAGACTATTACATGAATTAATCGTATGGTTTTATCAATGATAGGTTTAACTTCTTTATGATCTTTTTGGCTTTGATTTAGAAAGCTTTTTTTTATCTCGTCTAATACGCATTTAGTTATTTATAATTTTTTTTTTGTTTTCAATGCTCTACTTCCAATTTGAAAAATTTCAAACTTAAATAAAACATCCCAGCGGTATTACTTTACCGTTTCCTACAACTATCATCTTGTATGATTTATAAAGAATTGTCAACCATGTATTCTTTCTTTGAATAAATGCTAACAATAATTCGTTGCTAACCTTAATTTCTAGCACCTTGAATTCCCTTGAAATTTTGTTATAAAATAAAGTTATTAATTTTTATTTGAATCTTTAACTCAACATAGCCTCTGTGAAAATTTAATGTTTTTCTCTTTTTATTGGTTTGTAATGACTTATTCTTTAGACCCTCGCTGTTATTCGTAAAAGCGCACTTTTTGATTTCCTCTTGATAATCATACACTATAATTTTTTACTAGAATCTTTACGAGTCTTCTTCTAACAACCGCAAGTCATTCTTTCTGTCTGCATAATAACTACTTTTTAGACGTTTCTTGGCTACTCTTTAAATGCAGGGTCTACACTGTAAATTGTTGATTACAAGAAGATCATACGAGAATATTGTTGGTCTTGTTCAAGAAAAACTGTATTTATGACTGCTATTGTAGCATCACTCGCTCTTATCTGTCGCTTGATTTATTTTTATGTGTTTCTTTTCAGAACACGATTTTTATAACACTTTTTCATATTTTCAAATGTTAAAAAAATAAAATTCAAAAATGCATTGATCCTATTTTACCTGAATAAATTCTAGCTTTAATTTATATATTTCCATACAAGTCAGATAAAGATTCGAACATAAAAAAAATTAGCTTTTTATTTACAATACTGCTCGATAAAAAGAAATTTCTCAGGATTTCACATGGTAGCGGTTGCGTTCTCAAATACACATTCTTCTATCTTCTTATGTACATAAGTATATTTCTATTAAGTCTCAATATTTTGCGTGTTTTTATAAATTCTGCTATACTGATTGAAACTTCGATTGTATTTTTAATAATGCTTTTTCTATTGGCAAAAAATTATTTAGATTTAAATAAAAAAAAAGAAATATCAATTTTATTTAGTTATTGGCTCAGTGTTATCCATCATGAATTTAAACCCCACCTTTCCATATAAATGATCCCATAAGTTACTTCTTACAAACAAATGATAATCATTTAAATATTTAATTTCCGTTTCTTCCAATAACTCCACATCAATCATTTTTCTTTGTATTGGCACACAGGTTAAAGTTTCGAGTTTATAAAAGTCCTTTACAACTTCTTTGACATATACCAAATCCTCAATTCTTATTCCGTAACTATTTTCAAGATAATAACCTGGCTCAATGCTGAAAACCTCACCTGAGTATAATTTTTCACTCCAAGAGGGCGAAATGTTTGGTGGGCTCTCATGAACATTCAAATAATACCCGACGCCATGCCCAGTTGCATGCCCGAAATCCTTTTCATATTCCCATAAAAATTGTCGGGATAATGCATCTAAAACATTCGCTGACATGCTTTTATGAAATTTTAATTTTCTGGCATTTATTGCGCCTTTTAAAACCAAAGTGAAATCTCGTTTTTGATCTGCTGTTGGAGTACCAAAATGAAGAGTACGAGTTACATCAGTAGTACCAAAAAGATATTGAGATCCCGAATCAATCAAAAGCACATTATCTCTTGTTATAAGTGTATCTGTAGGTCTATGATGTACCACAGCTGCATTTAGACCAAAAGCAGAAATAGTTTCAAAACTAGGATACAAATAGCCATCTATACTTCTTTTAAATACTTCAAGCTGATTAGCAACACTCTCTTCTGTTAATTTTAATTTATCAATATTATTTTCTATCCATTCAAATAGTTTGCACAGTGCAATTCCATCATAAATATGTGATTTTATGAACCCTTCAATTTCTTTTTCATTCTTTATGCTCTTCATTTTTTGTAAGTCATCAAAATATTTAACAGTGTTATTTAGTTTTAGTTTATCGTAAATAAACGCATTTGTGCTTTGCGATATTAAAATATTTTCATTTTTGATTTCATTTTCAATGAAATCTCCAAAATGAATATATTCTCTTATCTCAATATCATCTAAGGGATTATCTAATAAATCTTTCTTCCCAATAAATAAAATTATTCTCGTTGGATTAACATAAAGAAAAGAATAAAATAATGGATTATAGCTGATATCTCTTCCTCTTAGATTTAAAATCCATGCTATTGCATCCATTTCTGTTATAACGGCGGATTTTCCTGATAATTTATTTCTAAGTTCATCTATTTTTTCTTTATATGATTGCCCCGTGGTTCCCTCCACGCTTATAATCGGGTAAAACTTTTGATTAGGCTGATTCTTCCACACCTTTTCTATAAGATCGTCAATTCCAAACAATTCGATTCCAGCTTCCTTCAATTTTTTTGACAACGATTCAAAATTTTTGCTAGAAACAAATCTCTTATCGATTCCCACTTTTTTATTTTTCTTTATATTATTTTTGATATATTCATCAATTTCTTCATCTATGCCCATCCTCTTTAATTTGAATCCATTTTTTAATTCTTTTTTAGCTTGTATAAAATATCTTGAGTCTGTATAAAGTATATTTTCTTTAGCGGTGATAATAATAGTAGCGTTCGAACCTGTGAACCCTGATATAAATCTTATACGCTCATCGGAATCTCCTATATACTCATTTAGATGTATATCTGTTCTAATAGATATATATCCATCTATATTTAATTTATTTAATAAAATTGCTATCTCTTTCATGGGTATCCTCATTTATGCTTTTTATTTATTGATTAGCAAATAAATAAAATTATTTTTGAAACGTTGTTTGAATTATGCAAAAAGATGATGGTATTATTTATGATAAATTAATATGAGTAGTAGAGATTCCTAAAATGACATGATTGTAATTAAGTTTTTAATATAAGTAAAAAGTAAGTTTCCTCAAATAATAGGAAAGGTAAAAAATCTTAAAATTATTCGTTTAATTAAAGGGTTAATGTTGTGCTAATGTTTGTCTTTCTTTTCTATGGCCTGTGGCTAGCATCCAAAGCACTTGCTTTTCCAAATCTTTTCACATTCTCTTTTACTCGATATCTTACGTCCATGTCATCTTCAATGCTTATTCTGTGCTCAAGTGATATAGTTTCAAACGTATTCGTTAATACTTTCAATTAGATGTATGCCTTTATCGTAATGTTTTAATTCAATTTTTTAAAATAATTTCTGTGATACTTGGTTACAAAGCCGTACCATATCATAGCATAAGGTATTATTTTAGTCTTTTCTTTTTATAACGTGTCTGATTCATTTACCAAGATGTTGTATTTTCTCTTCTTATCCGTTTCAACAATTTGAAGATTCTCTTAGCTTGCTATACTAACCTCAACTAAAAAATTCAATTCCCCCTTTTATCGTAAATAAATATATCTGGTCTATTATTTTTTACTAAGATATCAATACTTATCATTGTATCGACCCGAAATTTGGCTCTTTCGTTATCCATACCCACCAGGACTGAGAGATCGGAATTTTTTTGTTTTTTTAAAGCCGTATTTATTTATTGGTAGGAGGTAAATACACCTAAGCACCTCATCATGCCTACGTGTGTAGTCATGGACAAATTCGATCACGACCTGTTGCCAGATAGTCGATCTATTTTTTGGCTTTACCGCAATGCCGACATTGTATAGTATTATCTCTTTAAAAGACATTTATATCTTGGATATAGCGATAATTTGCTTTAGCGAGGGGATTAATCTTCCCGTGTTTTATCTAAGTATAAACATTTTTAAACTAACTAAGTCATTTGAGCGGACCCTATAAAACTTTTTATAAATTCTTTTTTTATATATTCATATAAAGTATATTTTTATAATTTATTAGAACACAAATTGTTATTTCGATTCGATTATAAATTTAGTCGGCTTTTTCTTTACTTAATGAATAAAAATGTGTTGTGTGATATTCATTCACAATAAAAAACAATCTGATATAATAGTATATTTTAATTATACTGGTGGATAAAAATTTTTAGTATTGCAAATAAACATAATTGATGCTTTAAGATATTATTAAATATGTTATTTATATATTTGATCAAAATAACTGGTTCTTTATGATGATCTATATATGCCGGATCCTAATCATTTTTAATAAATCACAAATTTTATATATTATACGGCCATACTTTATGATATAATCGGAAATACCGATTTTGTGATTATTTTAATATTATATTCATTCAATAAATTTAGAACCTATTTTTCTAATTATTTATGACTAAATTTATTTCTAGTTTCTTATTATAAACTTTTCGAATATACTCATTTAATGGCTTTACGTAATCTTTTCAATATTTGCTAAGTTAATATATATACTATTATATCTATTCAATATTGTCACAGCATTCATGTGTTTTCGAAAACATCAGATGTCTAATTTTATCTATAAATTTGAATAATAAAATCTAAAATATTCTACAAATGGTTTTCAGCAAAAATATATATAATATAAAACCAATTATTTTTAACTTACGTAACTTTTTAAAAATTTGTGTAAAATGTAGAAAACAGGTTAAATTTTTGATTAAAGCTTAATATTTACAAATGTTTATTTATTGTTATCAGATTTTTTTTTTAAAATTTCATATTGCAAATTAAACATATTTTTTTCTAAAATAAATATTTCATTAATTTTACGTGATGGGTTTTGGTATAGCATCAATTTAATCATGTCTTCTAGTATTTTTATTCTATTTGTCAATAATTCTATTTCTTTCTTTACATCGTCGTCTGAGCTTTCCTGAAGAATACTATCATCTTCTAAACTAACATAATTAATATCATCTTCAGTTGATAAACTATTATCCAAAGGTGAATCCATAGTGTTTTTTTTTATTCCACTTTTTTCATCTATTATTGCGCCGCATAATTTACATTTATTCTTCTCGGGCTCCAATCGTTTTATACGAGTATGTCTATTCCCAAGCTCTACTTTGCTTAACCTCGCTGAAAATTTAAGTGTGCTGATACTTTCCTCAAAACATTCTTTTTCGGGGGATATCATGCAAAGTGCTACAACATTTGATGAACCATCCAATGATGGTTGTAATATGCGTGTGAGTTTTGAATCTCTAAATCCCGTGTATGTTTTTTTAGATAAATTATTAATTACATTTCCTAATGCAAGCAAACTCTTATTGATGAAAGCACCTTCTTTTCTTCTTTCAATAGATCCTGAAGCTCTTTCACTACCAGCCAAATCTATTAAACTTAAAACAGAAGTTTGATCCTTGTAATGCAAATAAATCTGAAAAATAGTATGTGATCTGCTGCTACGTTCGTTAAATTCTGTTTTGCCAGTTTTTCTTTTATTTTCGCTTATATCAAGAATTTCTAAAGCTTGATTTAAAGTTCCGACTTCTATTCTTGTTAAATTAGATATGATTAAGGTATCAATTGAGTATAATTTTAAATCCTGTTCAGAATTTATAAGATCAATTAATTTTTCGTTATAAATTTCTAAATATGATATTTCTATAAAAAATTTTTGCTTTTCTTTAAATATTTCCTCTAGTGATAATTTAATAATGCCAGGATCTGCTTCAGTACCAAGCATCGTATATGTCTTTCCGCTCCCTGTCTGTCCATATGCAAATATTGTTCCATTTATTCCTTTGATAAACTCCATAACAATATTTCTAATGCATGCCTTATATAATTCATTTGTGGTCTTATCGAAATATATACTTTGAAAACATGAATACTCCAAATAATTATTTTCTCCAATGTTATGGTATACTGTGTTTTCATCAATTTTCCATAATGGGGAAATTTCACTTGATTGACTGTTTTTTATTCTTAAATATACATTTATTTTTTCTTTCATTTAATTGAAAACATAATTCGACTTTTAAATGGTTACATATGTTTTGAGGTGAAACATTATTGTGGTTTTAAATCTGATAAAAAACATGAAACATATCTCATGTACTAATACTATTATGAGGTGGTTAGCAAAATCTAAAAATGAATAATTAAATTGTAATTTTATATATGAGCTGCCAGCTTGAGTTAATAATATTTTTTAAATCGCGCTGCAACATATTTTAATACTAACTAAAATGATACAATTTCTATATTAAAAAAGAACATATTATTATTAATATAATTGGTTCGCTTTATATTATATATCGAATTATATTTGTTACTAGACGCTGTGGAATATAGACTAAAATAGTTACTTTTAAAAATTTATCATAGAAATTAAGTTGTATTTTATCATACTATAAACTTTGTTTCTTGAATATAATTTAATAAACGTTTTATTCTAATAGTATTTATATTCCTATGATTTAGTTCATATGCTTTTAATAAAGAAAAATATAGTTTTATTTTTAATAATATACATAAATTCACACTATTCAAAATATTATTGTATTTAATTTATAAAAAAATAATCCGAATTTTAGATTTTAAATAATTTAGAAGTTCGTTAAAATATTTAGTATATTTTAAAGTATGCATTTTCAAATTAATAGAATTGATATTTTGTTTCATAACTGATAAAAAAAACATCTTTGTGATGTTTATATACATGAAAATACTGATACTTGCAATTTATATACAAGAAATAATGTTATATAAAGATTTTTCCGTTATAACACTACATAGATCTGACCCATATATTTATCTTTCACTCAATATTAAAGAAGAATTGGTTTTTTATTCTGAAACATATGTTCGACCCAATGAAAATGCAGGATCTTGGGCAGAAATTATAAAATCAAATGTAATTATAGGCAAGTATAACTTATTACTTAATAAAAGGTACATCTGTGGTAATAAATCAGGTTTTTTGTACACTAGAAAAGATTCAAAATCAATAGATTGTTACTGGAATATTATAAAATCTTTTGGAACATTACAAATAAAGTGTAATGGTTTATGTCTCGCATTTGTAAATGATCAAATACATTATGCTAATTATCATGAATGGCCTGCTAAATTAGAACCTTGCAGAATTTCAAATAATCAGGAATATATAATGCTTTCATTCGAAGACATGTATTTTTGAATAGTAAATTTATATTTATAAATTTCTTTTAATCAACACAGTCTAAATAAAATATTAAGAATTTTTTATTATTATTCAAATTATAATTCCAAATAAAATAGTTATCGTACAGCGTATAAAAATACAAAAAAGGATGCGATAGATAAAAGCTAAGTAATATATTGTATTTATCGTCAATTTTTTGTTACTTATATTTTTATGTTAGGTTTATTTAGATAAAGTTGCTATTTTTTTAATTATTATAGACTTTACTTTATAGAAATTAGATAAACCTAAATAATTTATAAAGTTTGGATAGAGATAAGATATAAATAAATCTAAATTAAATAAAAATAATCTAATGTTAGTTAAAAATGTAATAAATCATAATAATTTAATTTTATATACATTTATTAAAAATCTAATAACATCATTTTTAAAGATTTGATCTAAGTTCGTTTTTATTTGAATGTTTTGACTTATTTTTAGTGGCGTTTTTTATTTTTTAATTGAAAAATAAAATTTCACATATAAATTTTTTAAAAATTATACATTAAAAATTGATTTGATAGTTAAGTTAATCTCCAAAATATTTAGAACAGAAATACTGTAAACGAAATTTGTTTAGAAAACCATAATTGAAGAATAAAAACACATAATTATTTTATGAATCAATAAATAAAACAATGTTGGGTTTATAACTTATGCCATTTTTAAATTTAAAAATAATATTTAAAATTCTTACTTTAGAAAGTATTATTAATTTTGTAATTAATTCAAATTTATTATAATGCTCATTCCGACTATAACAGTATGTTTATTAGTATATTTGTCATCAAGCATAAAAACGTTCTGCTTATAATCAGGACGTTTGAAATAGAGTGGGTACAGATAAATTTGCTGCATACTAAATATGACTTTACTTGGATACTAAAGTGGATGCTCTGATGCCAAAATTACTAGACTGCAGATACTCTGCTCTGATTGCAATGCCTATATGGCTCCGATAGACGATATGGGCTGCGACTAACAGCGTCATGAATATCTAAGAGGAAAAGATTGTTTCGGTTGAGAAAGTCGCTACAATGGGTCAAAAATCTCACATATCGTTCCATATATAAAAAAAGCCTTTGGAGTACAGCTAAGAATCATAAATCGTGAAGAAAAATGTTTAAATAAACTTTATATCACATTTATTTGTTGTATTATATGAAATAAATTTTATATTTTTAAAGCAATTATGATAGATAAAAAATCAGGCGTTAATAAGTGATGAAACTTATAAATAAATTAAGATTTAAACAATAATATACTAAATAAAAAACTTTTAAATGTATCAATTTTATCTAAATGTTCAAATAGAAGTTTTTTCTATAATTTTATCATTTATCTTATGAAAGTAATATAATTCTTAAAAAATTAGTAGAAAAAATCAATAAAACAAAGAAATAATGTCTAATCAAAATGATTGTCAGACACAATTAGCAATACAAATATATAATATCAGAAACTGACAATAAAAAGCTATGTTTGATTACTTAATACAGAATATTGTTTTCCATATATGTATTCAGTTAAATGATATCTCATACATAACTCAGTATTTAAGTTTCTTGTTTTAAAAACTCATAAATATAACTATAACTTTCGGTTTCCGTGTATTGGTATTTATATGGGCTTACTATATCTTCACTGTGGTTTACAAATTGACTACTGCAATTATTACCTATTAAAAAAAATAACAAACGGCTGATACTCGGCTAAAATATATACTGCTTACTTCTAATAAAAAACAGTAATTACATTTCCATTATGGTTCGATCAATTTGCCGACAGTTTCAAGTAATATTCAGCTACTATCACCTTCTACATACTAAAAAATTATTGTCGTTATTGAAAATCTACATGATTATACTTACGTTATAATATCAAAGTTTTTGTATCCTTGTAATTTCAGTGCTTACTATATTTAATCGAGCTTTTCAACGAACCATATACACTTTTTTATAAAATAGTATCACTTCTTGTTAGTAAATTATAAAAATTTGTTTTTTTGCCATTTCAACGACAATTTCTCTATACAAAAAAGTGCAATAGCTTATTGAATACTATATTTTTTGTTTTTAAGTGATTTAAAAAATACTTTTAACTATTTTCATAAGAAACACGATAATAACGACTAGTCACGCTTAAATATTATAAAAATAATATTCAATAAAGCATTACATTACAATCATAGTTTATTTGAATTCTTTCTATTAATTATAACAATAAGATTATACTTGGATTTTAAACATATTTACATGCCATCTTTATTATAACATAACTATAAATATTCGTTGGTATTTGTAGAATATACAAAAACGAACTTGTTTGAAAATGAATTATTATATATACTATATAGTTTTACTGGATTTTAGATTTTAAGTATTTATCCACTCTACTGTATCATATATCGTATATTACAATATCAACCATATATGATTTATACTCATTGTTAATTGTGGTGCGCCTTGTAAATTATAAAGAGATGCTTTAAAAGAATTACTTTCAAACTAAAATATTAATATATATATTATATAGTAGATTCTAGTTGCGTACAACATCTTTTATAAATTTGGGTAACTGCATCGTCAAATGCAACGACAAATGGTATTACATACATTTTGTATTTATATAGTTTACCTCGCTTGTTTATTATTAAATTATGAATATATATAATAATTTATTGACTATCGTTGAATTGCTTTTACATATTACATAGTGTATATTTAAACTTTGGTGCAAAGAGTGATTATATTTTTTCTAAGCAAATATAAAAAAAAGTTATCTACCATATAAAGATATAGCCAATATATACGTTTATAACTCTGGTGAAGTTAATAAACAAAAAAAACACTTGCGATTCGTTTCTAAATGGTATTTAGCTTAAAGACTTAAAGGTAAATATTTGGTTGAAGTTTATTAAGAAAAACTAGTAAATTGAAATAAACCGTTTTTCGAAATAATTAGCTGAGGATGTGAAATAGCAACGATATTATATGAAATATTAAAACAATTCAATTAAAATTAAATTACATTTCACAGCTTACTGTATGTAAAAATGAGGCGATTTAGAAATATATTCATATGTAATGAATAGATTAGTAGAAATATAATAATAGATAATTTTACTAAATGAGTTTTACCATTTGTTGTAATATACAATAAAATCATATGATTTGAATATGGCCAGCCACTTGGGAAGAAAAGTGTCGCACTAAAGTGCAGAATCAGGTAATATAATGAATAAAAATTTATTTGAATAAAAGATTATTTTTTAAAACTAACACTAATTTCAAAAGTCGAGGAATATAACCAATTATTCACTCATCTACTAGTTAACTGTTTAAAGTATCCTTCCAAGACGTCACTAACAAATACTTACTGGCCGACCAGCATGGATCGTTATATAAAGGAGATAATAAAAATCGCTACATGAAAAGTTATATAGATTTTACTATAATGAGTATGTAGATTTAAAAGACATGTCTACTTGGATAAAACATGAAAATATAAGCCCGGATCGAAGCATTCTTTTGTTATATTCAAAACATTAATTTTTTTTTTGAATGATAGTGCTTCGCAATGTCACTAATGTGGTAAAGTTCAAATTATAATTTATCAACTAGTTACAAGCTGTTATTGAATGCTTGGCTATGATAACACTCGTAACCATGATATAGTATTGATGTGTGTTCATCCATCTTTTATTAATAAATACAAATTTAAAATTAAAATGTATCATTTTCACACAATCTAGTTGTATATGAAGAACGAAAAAGCATGGATTATGGTTGATTTTGAAACTAACTTTTTTGTGAAAAAAACTAAACCAAAATATTTGTTAATATTAAAAGAGAAAATAAAGTTATATTGATCATGATATATAACAAGATAATATAATTTTCACATCGTAAAAACGAAAAGAAGAAATACGAACTCATGGCAAATAAATTAAATCTGCTGCAAAAATCAAAACGATTATTTATAATATTAAATGAAACGGAGAGGAAAAAAATATAATAATGGTTATATAAGATAATTATAGATAACTTCAACAAAAGATAAATATATTTTATTGATGGTATTAAAAACACTTGAACAATTATTATTAAAGACAGAAGAACTTCAAATAATTGTATGTTGAGAGTATAGAAGTTATATAAAAATTCGGAGAAGGAAGTGCCATTGTATGCTAACCGAAAGTGATAAAAAAAATGAATAACACAACAATAACCCTTTAAATAAAAAGATTTTAATTCAATGCTATATCTGACATATAAAATTAAAGATTTTTTATTTCGAATAAAAATTTTGATTTTTAAATTTATAAATTCTTGAAAACCAATAAAAGAAACAAAATCCTATTATTCCAAATAGTATATAAATTATACCATCTATTATTTCTGCATTATGATAATTTATTACATTACCAATATAAGTTCCGATTTTAATCATAGAGAAAATAGCCACTAGGAAATTGCCTATAGCTATTGTAATAATCCACCCAGAATAAACTATGCATTTCACCTCAGCATGAGATTCAGAATACACAAACTCTATACCATTTACACCTAATAAAACTTCTCCTGTAGCCATAAAGAAAAATTGCGGAAGTTGCCAAAAAATAGAAGTTATTATTCCCTTATTGAGATAAATTTCTACTATTATATACATCATAAATGATATGGAGGATAATAAAACACCTAAAGCCATTTTAAAAAGAGAATTAGGATTATAACCATGTTTCTTCAATTTCGGAAAAAGATAAAAATAAAAAAACATATTCATAATAGAAGAAAATACAACATAGGATGAATGTATTTGTAGTGGCTTTATAGCTAAATTAAATTGACCTATTTGAATATTATTATCCATTTTTATACCCTGGTCTCTCCAAGTGGTATATGATTGGTCAGATAACATGTAAAAAATAGCCGTGGGCAAAATAATTCCAACATTTTTAATAGCGTTTTTGACTTTATCTCTGAATTCTTTTTCTTCCTTTTGTTGTATATGTTTATTTTCATCAATTTTATTACTTTCTTTTTTTTTATTCTTTGAAGTAAGAAGTTTCTAAAGTTTATAATAAAAATCTTTTTTTGATTTTAATTTTACGTAAATTTTTGATCCCGAAACAAACAAAATTAGTGATAAAATAAAACAAAAAGCTGCAATTATAAATGCTGATGGATATCCATTGTTTTTACAAAGAAGTTGATATTTAGGTATAATAGGGAACAGTAGTTGAGCAATCAATGTTGAAATATCAGTAGATAAATAAAAAATACTAAAGAATTTATCTAATTCTTCGGTCTCTTCAGGTCTAAATTGATCTCCACCAAATATAGAAACAATTGGTTTGATCGCACTGGAACCTAAAGCAATTAAAAACAGTGACAAATACAACAAAACAATATTTACATGGTATGAAAAATGTACCAATCCCACCAATCCTATTGAATAAACAATACTGAAATAAGTAATGGTTTTATAACGTCCCCATATCGTGTCTGAAAATAATGCTCCAATAAATGGAAAAGAATATCCTATACATGTAAATATATGCCATAAAGTTTTTGATTCCTCTTTTTTAAAATTGTATACTGTTTCCAAAAAATCACTTAATATCGATATAATTCCGTTATAACAAAGCCGTTCAAAAAATTTGTTTCCTAATATTAAAGCAATACAATATTTTCTACGAATTTCCATTTATGGGATATCTTTTTTTGGTAAATTATTAATAATAAAACTCATATCTGATTAATTTTTAGATGGATAATAAAGGGGGAAATAACGAGTGCAATTTTGTATTACATTAATTTCATGCACATGCAAAGAATTGTGTTTATTGTATTATTCACTTCTATTCTATCCCTTGTAATGACATTTAAACAAACTTTTTTATAAAAATTTTTGGATTTTATTATAATATAATTGCAGAATTTTTTATAATATATTTTATGTATATTAAATTTCACGATTAATTTGTTATATTGTTGAAAACTGGGCAAACCTCAATTTAGAGAAAAGTAATAAATTTATATTTAGATAATTTTATTTTAATGAGAATTATTATGATTTATAATTCCGTGGCTATCATTCTAGAGAAGTTTTGTATATTTTAACTGATGCTTTTGAAACAGTGCTACGTATGTCTCAATTGAAATAATATTTTCTTTTTGATACTCATACTGTATATCTGTGTCGTTTTAACCTTATGAACAAGGTACCTATGGCCCGGTATTTTTAGCATTAAACCAGGGCTATTTTATCAGCCTAGTGTTAATATCCACATGGAGCCTTAAAGCTGATTTATTCTGCTGCATACATTGCAATTATACGTGTAACGTCCTTTCCATTCCTTGATTTGATTGGGGCGCGATTTTGTTTGTATACTTTTATATTCTATCATTTCTCCTAATGCGCCTCCTTTGCTTTAAATAAACTCAGAATATTTTTGTGAATTTCCAATTCGGAGATGGATGCATTGATCATATATATTCTAAAAGTTGAACCTTTTCAATAACCTCTAAAACACCTACTTCAAAGGAAGATTAAAAAAATAGTAGGATTGCTATTTAAAAATATACACATAAATAAACAGTTTTAAACTTGAATTCTATTTTTGCATTTGTTCAACAGCTTCCGACACCTAAAATCACTTGTAAATTTTCGTTTAATTTTAATAATATTTTGAATAAATAATATTCAGTCAAAAACAGCCTTTATTTATATAAGATTTATAGTTTTTATTATTATTTTATTTTCCTATATACATGTTGGGTATCCATCAGCATTATCATCGCCACATCTCTCTATTACTACTTCGATTATACTGTTCATTTCCATGCCAACCCCAACGTTTCGCCTAAACTTTAGTGAGATGATTATTAATTTGATACGATAAATTCGATTATGCCATAATAGCCGGTGTAATGTAATGCTTATTAAGTAATCTTTACAAAACTTTGTCACTATCCCATCCTATGTCATAACATAAGGTAATTTTTAGTTTTGGCTTTATAAAATAATTTGAACATATAATCCAAAATATTATACTTTCTTTTTTTTTCTTCATCATAACTAGCTGGTATTTATCTTAACATGTTATAATAACTTCAACTATAATTATTTCATTTAATCTTTATCGTAATAAATATATCCGATCGATTATGTTTAGCTAAAGTATCGGTTCTTATTCTAATTCTATACAAACTTCCGCTCTTTCATTCTCAACACTTTCTTGAAAGAAATGCGATTTCAATTTTTTTTGGTCGTCTTCATCCGTATTTGTTCAGCAGTAAAAGATGTAAACAACTAAGGACCTCATTATATCTAAGTGTATAATCATGACAAGCATTTTTTATTTTGATGTAGTTTTAAATTAAAGAAATCATGTTTTGTTATTTTTTTCAACTTTTAGGATCGTTGCTCTTCTTAATAAGACGTTTTCGTATGCTTCCAACGTTTATCAAATTTGATATAGTTACATTAACACTTAAATTCTATGTTTTTAAGCCTCTTCCCATTCTTATACGTGAAAGATAAAGCTATTTCAGACTACCAAATCTAAGATAAATCTTATGCTAAATGAGATCCTGACGTATTCTGTTAACAAGCATGATAAAATCAGCTAGGTTTGACTGTTGCAAGCCGATAAGATTATCAGCAAGTGTGATTGCATGTTTATCAATTAATTTAAATGTTTTTTAAGCTGAGCATAGTATTGTACATTATTTCACTCTTTGTTAACAGCTCCTGCCTCACATTCTCGAATTATTTTTTCATCATATCATCGCATTTATTCTCAATTATCTTTGAGCATTAGCATACTCAAGTATTTTTGAGTAAGCTGTCAGTTCCCTGGCAGAGTGACTCGTTCGTTGTTGACTTTTCAGGGTTGATTTCTAGCCATATGATCTCGAAATAAGGTTTTTGCTTGCTGAACCATGCCTTCCATTATGCTATCATATATCGAAAATAGCTTTAGAGAATTCATAAACAAAACGTGATTATTTTATGTGAAAATTTGTTAGCATAAGCTGCCATTTTAAGTATCGCTCGTTAAGCATACGGCACAGTCTATTGATACACAAGACATATAGGAGTGGGCGAAGGCCATCGCCTTATAATTCTCTCTTATGACCTTTTCAATTAAAATGTTTCGTAGGCTATTCTTTACTTTTAGATTCCATCTAGAAATAATTTACCTTTATAAAGCGAGTTATCCAGTTAGGAAGACTTAACATGATATGCTAGCAATAGGATAATCAGGTAAATATCGTCAAACGCTTTTCTGGCTCATACATGTTGATTTGAGTAAATATTCTCCTTGTTTATAATAAAATTAAGCATGGTTTACTGTTTAGCTCCTTGTACTTTTTTAACTGTTTCAAGCCAACTTTCTGCTAATAGTCACCTATTTTCACTTATAATTGTATAATATAACATAAGGTACATGTTTATTTACGAGGTTGCAAAGGTTTTACATATAGTTATTGGCTTAAAACAAGTTTGTTTGTGCCCTTTCCTTTAAACACATGTTTTTAACAATTTCATAAAAGTACTTATGCACTGATGTCATTTATGCACTGATGTCATATGCTTAATGAATAAATTAAAAATATTATCAATTCCAATTCTTTCAAAGAGGGGAAAATAGTAATTGCTTCAACTCTGCGAAAATGCTCAACAAGATATTAGTTAAGTATATCATAAATAAAAGTCTATTTATCCTACATACTTTACCAATATTTCCTTAATTCTTCGGCTTCTACTTGGTGTTCAATTTTAAATATTCTCTTAGCCTACCGTAAAATATTTCCTTATATAATTCGAAAATTTGATTTTCACGCCTACGCTCCTTGCATTTAACATGCATTTTAATCATTTAAAATATATTTTAAATGATTCCTTCTAGCAGACTATATTCACTGTTATATCATTAGAATTCTCTAGCGTTAAGTTGGGCTTATTTTTTTGCGTGAGTAACATCGATAATAAAAATCTTGTTCTTATCTTTAGCCTGCTTGAGTAAAATTATTTTTTCATTTATAATTTTATTTTCAATATTTTCTTTCCAGTTTTAAGGCGGCTTCAGATTTGTACGTATCACCTTTTAGTAACACCAATGTGAATTTCGTAAAGTCCAAGCAATGTCGCACATGGTTTCATAAAGGTGTGTGACTAGTTATTCTCTTGTAATGGCGTTTTTAAGTAAATCTCTGTCCACCATTTTCCGATACTTTGCGAGTTATAAAAAAATTTATTATATTGCTATAAATTTTATTTATAAAAAGGGTTCTCAAATCATTTTGAAAACGCTGTGTTTGCAAGCTTTTAGTTATTTGGTTTGGTAATTTACTCTTCTATTTTTATTGGTTGATGTTGAATAGTTTGAGTATTTCTCCGCATAAGTTAAGAGCACGAGTTTTTTTACTCTTCCTTTCCACTCTTACAAAAAAACTTTCCATAGAAGATAACAAAGCCTTCTTTCATCCATCTCTAAGTATACCCCAAAACTGTGTTTGTGTTGCCTCGATACCATCTTTTAGTCACTCTTATAGTATTGAATTGACAACTTCTAAAATAACCATTCTTGAAACAACTTGGGTAGGTCTGGTTCGTTCTTTTAAACCGGATGTTGTTTTACCTCGCTCCTCATCCACCTACTCCGTTTTACCTTTAATTTGTTTGTCGATCCAGAATTCAATTTTTTTGTAAACCTTTTTATAAGATTATAATATAAAAAAGAAATTTTGATACAAATTAAATAATATCTTTTTATTATAAACACTTAATCATTTATTATACAAAGAATCAATTTTTGATTTAAAATGTTCTTCAATAGCTTTCCGTTTTTTTTTACCGGTTGGTGTCAAAAAATCACCATATTCTTCAAACCCTTGGCGTAGAACGTATATTTTCCTTGGAATTTCGTATTTCATAATCACACCTTTATTCACCAATTCCAATCCCCGACTATTAATTTTCATAAATATTTCATTTTCTCCAATAGTTGTATCTTTAGATATCACCAAAGCCACAATATAATCCTCATACATACGCCCGACTATTAATATATCACTTATTATATCACATCGAAGTGCATCCTCAACTTTCTCTGGTATGATATATTCACCCAATGAAGTCTTAAAGATTTCTTTTTTTCTTCCAATAATACTGAAAATTCCATTCTCAATACTTCCAATGTCACCAGTTCTTAAAAATCCTTCATCATCAAATAACTCACGTGTTAAATCATCTCTTTTAAAATATCCTTTTGTAATATTTGGTCCTTTAAGACATATTTCACCTTCATTATTTTCATAGCCATTAACAGGAGTTAATTTTACAAGATTTGTAGGAAACGGAATTCCAACAATCCCTTTTTCCAAGCAGTCTGTAGGAACTATAATAGAAGCGGCTGTTGATTCAGTTTGGCCATACCCCTCGTGAACGCGTATTGAAAATACGGCCTGCAAAAATCCTAACACCTCAGGATTTAAAGAAGCAGAACCCGACAAAATACCCTTAATTCTTCCTCCAAATTCATTCTTTATTCTAGAAAATATTAAATAATCCAGAATTTCGCATTTAAATACTCCAAACTTTTGTTTAAAAATTTTATATTGCAAAGCCAACTTAAATACCAAATATATTAGCATTCCCTTTGCTTTAACAGCAGATTCGACCTTTTCCTTTATAGAATTGAACACCCGAGGTACTCCTATAATATAATCAGGTCTTACGATTTTACATTCCAATTGAAAATCTTTAGTGTTGCCTCTAAAGAATGCTATTTTTCCCTTTGTAGATAAAGAAACATTAACACAAAGTCTTTCCATTACATGAGCAAGTGGTAAATAAGAAAAATATATTTCCCCTTCTGAAAGCATAGGATATGTCTTAGACTCTATACCCACAGAGAACCCAGCCATAGTTGATATAAAATTAGTATGTGTTAGCATTACACCTTTCGGGATTCCTGATGTTCCACTAGTATAACATATAGTAGCTAAATCATCACCTGTAGGTTTATCTATTTCTTCTAATACCCCTATGTCCATATCCTTTTCCATTATATCATTCCAATAATGAATTTTAATTCCTTTTTCATTATATAGCTCAATGAGTGATTCATCATTAATATCAGAATCCATGATAATAATATCAGTTAATTTTGTAGAATATTTACTTATTATATTCTTTAACAGCTCTTTTGCTTTTACTATAGATGCAATGCAAACCTTCATTTCAGTTTCATTTAGAATGTGTCGAACTGCTTCCACTCCAAATGTTGAATATAACGGGCATGTAATACAATTAATCTCATAAATTGCATACTCTGATATAAGCCACTCAACTCTGTTGACAGAATATATTCCTATAAGATCATTTTTTTGCGTTATTTTTGCTAAAAAGCTTGCAAGTTTTTTCATCATGGCATCAGCTTCGTTCCAATTATACCATATTACTTTAGAAAATGCATTTATTTTCCCAAAAACTTCTTCATTTCTCCTTGTATTGGCAAGATTTTTCCACATTTCGAGTAGTGTAGTTGATCCATCTTTCAGTGCTTTTCGGTTACTATCGTATGAAGGATGCTTATATATGTTTTCTCTCATCTTTTCCGACAGCATTTATGGGTTGAATTTATTTTAATTTGTTTGTTAGAAGTGAAATATTTCGTTTTAGTGTATAAAAGAAATGTGAGATTATAATGGATGGACCATAATAAAATTAAAGAAATATTAAAAAGATAGGGAATGCATGAAATGCGTGCTTGCAATGAATATATAAAAAATCGATAAATATTAAAAATTAAGATTATATAATACTCTGTTATTTAATAAACTTATACAAGTAAATTAATTAGTAAATTTAAAACTTTATTTGATTCTAACAAATACTCATCATTAAAATAATAAATTATTTTCATTTAAAAAGATTATTTCTATGATTAAATTATTTATTAACTAATTTATTTAGGCTGAAATTATAATTTATATGAATTTGATTATAAACAATCTTGATTTTCTTTGTATTTCAGTAGTCTTTATATAATTTTTGGTAGAGTTATTGCCCTAGGTCAAACGATCGAAGCTATGCCTTATAAATCAAAATATCTAATCAATCAGTGTAATAAGTTGTAGGATGTTGTAAAATATTCAGTGTCTTATATATATGAGGTATATTGATAAAAATATCATATTATTGCATTTTACAATTGATTTTAACATGATTTATATTGAGAAAATACATTTAGATATGTATAAGGTATGATATACTCAATGGATATATATTACTAATCACTTATGTTGTATGGTAATAGTGAAATTCTATATGTAAAGGAAGGTATAAGAACAAAAGTAAAATAATTAATAGTAGTTGCTTGACCAAAAAATATTTTTAATGTTTGGAATTCGGCTATCTTGCAAAATGTCTTATAAAATTTTTATTTAAATATATTTATACAATATAGTTTCAAATTAATTGTCTTTTAAAGAATCAAATTAGATCTAATTTGAGTCTTAATACTCTTTAGTTTTATTATCATATTAAAATAAAAGCGCATATCAATTGTACCAAATTATTTTAGACTAAAGGTGAAACTTACTAGTGGTTTGCGGTATTTTAAGAGGCTGGGCAATTGAAAAATCGTATTTGAGTCAAAAAGTGTCAATTCATGCGTGTGTTAAAATAGCAAAACTATCAAATTCTTCAGAGATAAAAATTTTAGAGGTTAGTTATAAAGTCATCAAGTTTCACACATATACGTGGTTAATGCACTTTCGCCAAGTTCACAACCAACGAAAATATTTCTAGTACTAACTAGAGTAAAGGAGGAGTATCTGAAGAACGAAAAAATATAAAAATATACCCGTGTCTAGATTAAAACAAGGCAATACGCAGGTGTTTCACTTATAATTTAAATGTCTACAGTAGAGTGACTTCCGATAAGTTAGTTGTACGGCACTCTATCGACGTTTATGAGTGACACTAAAATGATAAAAGTGCTTTGGTTTGGTGCCTAAAATACCCGGCTATAGGTGCATTGTTTGTAAGGTCAAAACGACGCCGATGCACAATGTAGGCTGTATAATACAGCAATATAAGTATCATATCGAAAATATTGTTTTAATGAAGACAGACTCAACATCGTGTTAAGAACATCATCTAAATATGAAAAGAATTTCCAGAAGGATTGCAAAAGAAATAAAAACCGTGAAAATTCATAATTAAATAAACATGATTTATAAATTTGCGTATTAAAATATAATTCGTTAACTTAGCAGAATAATATCTTTATAAAAATTTGGAGAATATATCTAATCCATCGCATAAAAGAAAACTTTAAATATCATCTCAATAGAGTTTAGACGAAGCATTAAGAATTGTATGAAAACAAAATAGCAATATAGAAGTTTGAGGATGGTAATGTCGATGTGTGATCATTACGCATAAAAGAAAAGAATACAAAACATTACTTTTTTTGAATAAAATCTTAAAATTTTTATAAATCATTATAAACTCGCTTTATTTAAACAATATCTTTCCCGATTTAAAATACCTTGTATATACTTTAAAGGCTCTTCTTATATGGGGAATAATTTGTAAGGTTCTTAATCCGTGGCAGTGATAGTCTTAATTAAAACATTTTTTTCTTAGGTACTCATACCGCTGTTAGTCATTGCCCATACCGTCTATCGGAGCTAGATCAACCTGAGGAACTTTTATCATCCTAGTGTAAATATCCATGTGGAGCCATTCAGCTGACTTACCCGGCATCCCCTTACTGCAGACATTCAATATAAGCGGAAAGTCAGCGCATTGCTTCAGTTTATTTTAGACGAGTGTCTATTTTATTAATATTCTTTTGTTCTTCGGATACGCCTTCTTTATTCTTGATAGCACTAGGAATTCTTTCGTGAGCTGTGAACTTGGCGAGAGTGCATTAACCAAATGCTATATATGTGTTAAACTTGATGGCCTTTTAACTAATTTCTAAAACTCCCACTTTTAAAGAGGAATGAAGAAAATTGGTAAGCAGATATCTACAAAACACACGCATGGATAGACACTTTTTGATTCAATTTCTAGTTGCCCAGCATCTACTGACACATAAAACCACTAGTAGATTCTCGTACTAGATGGCGTTGTATTGGACGTTAAAGCATTATAATATAACTAATTAAATATTGTATATTTCATAAAACAAACTTCATAAATGAACTATTAGTATGCATTGATTTAAATAAATATAATAGTAAAATATGTTTATCCTACAAACATGTTTTCAATTCAACTCTAATATACATTATTTCATATATAAATCTAATCATATAGCTTTACTGCATGTTATTTTAATTAGTAATTTATTTAATAGATAAATAAAAAATACTGCTCTCCTTTAGATAATACTGAAATATATAAACACTTAGGTATGATAGGGGATCATAGTAGAAATATTATGCGAGAATCATTCGAAAAGGTAAGACGTGAGCTACTGGCAAGAGTGAATAGGCTGTGTGATTTTAATCTCAATTCAAAAAATTTATTTAAAGCAATAAACGAGCATTCCATTTCTCTTGTCAATTATCACATTGGACTACAACACCTCGACCCTGCTGACTTCTTAAAGCTTGATCATGAAATACGCCAAGCTCTTATTAAACATAAGATACACTTAAAGCCTGGGTGTAAAGAGAGGTTATATCTTCCTCGAACAGAAATGGGAAGAGGTCTTTATTCTGTGGAGATGAAAAGTGAGTATATGCTTCTTCAATTACTATACACGTTAAAAAAATATAAAAATATTTCATCAAGGCAAACAGCGATCTTGAAACTTGAAGAGCAAAATAAGACTCACCTCTCTCTAATACACCGATACCTTAGTTTAAAATACTCTCTGGCAGACGTTTCTGCCAAGTGTCTTTTGAATGCTCAGCGTAAGTTTCTTTATGACGAAATTAATAAGAAAAGATTTTATGAAAAGTTATATAGTGCTCACTAAAATGAGCTTGTTAGTTCAACAGACTCTTCTACTTGGATGAAATATGGGAATATTGATCCTCTGCTGAAGGAATTCATTGCTATATCTAAGACAGAAATGTTTTTTGGAGAGACGATGTTTTACAATGCTAGCATTGTGGTAAAGCCAAAAATTCGATCGAATATTTGGCAACAGGCTGTGATCTGATGCTTGGTCATGACTATATGCGAAGGAATAATGAGGTAGTTATGTGTATTCACCTTCTACTTGCGAATAAATACGGCTTTAAAAAACCAAAAAAAAACTACGATCTCATTCAGTCTAGGAGATCATGGAAAATGAAAGAGCCGAAATTCGGGTCGATACAAGGATAAGGACTGATATCCTAATGAAAAATAATAGACCAGATATATTTATTTACGATAAGAAGGAAAATGAAATTATATTAGTTGAAGTTGGTATAACGAGCCAAGATAATCTCCAAATTGTTGAAACGGAGAAGAAGAGGAAATATGATCTCTTGGCGAATGAATTAGGCTTGCTATATCAAAAACTAAAATAATACCTTATGTTATGACATGGGACGGTGTGGTAACCAAATACTACAGAAATTATCTTAAGAAATCAAATATAACTTTTACGATAGAAACATACATTCAATCGACGGTACTGAAGAAAACGCTCGAAACTATATCACTTGAGTACAGAAGAAGCATTGAGGATGACATAGACGTAAGAGATCGATTAGAAAGATTTGGAGAAGCAAGTGCCGCTAGATACCAACCGCAGGCCATAGAAAAGAAAGACAAAGACTAACATAACATAACACTAACCCTTTAAATAAATGAAATGAATATAAGATTACTGTTTCTTATTGTTTTTTATCTTATCTTATATGCGTGATGAGTATCCCCATCAGTACTGCCATACTAAAATCTTTCTATCGGTTCTTCGATTCTACTATTTTTTTATCATACCTTTTCAATGCTTTGCTTAAACTCTATTAAATAGTCTTCAAGTTTTTTAATGCGATGGATTAGATACTTGTCTCGATATTTGATTGATGTTAAGCTATTTTAATTTACATTTATGTAACTTCTTCACTGCCCGTCCCATGTAATAGTATACGGTATGATTTTAGTCTCAGCTTTAAAAAAATTTGTGCATATTAGCCAAAATATCATATTTTCTTTTTTAATGTCTTAACTGGCTAGAGATTGTCTTGGCTCGTTATGCCAACTTCAACTAAAATTGTTTCATTTAAGATTTTATCGTAAATAAACCTATCTATCCAATCAATTATAATTGTCCAAAATATCAGTAATTGAATAATAATTTATCTCAAATAAAACAAACTAACATACCTGTTATTTAATCTTTTATAAAATAAATATCTTATCATTAAAAGAATCTTGAAATATATTTCATTAAAATATGATTTTTTATAATTAGTTTATTTAAACTTCATAAAAAATAAACTCTTACACATTTGAAAACTTTGTGTTGTCCTGTCGATCACCCGAAGCAAATTTTTTTACCAAATCTCTTGCTCTTCTATTATACTCTTCCCGGTTGTGTATATATAATTCTGCGGCTTCCCTGTCAAGGGGGTCATCCGGATTCGGATCAGAAAGAAGCGATGATATCGAAAGAAGTACTTTACTTATTGTTAATGCAGGGCTCCATCCATTCTTAAGTATATCAAGGCATATGTGCGGTCCTTTTATGTTGCAATGAAATATCTTTGTTAGAAATGAAATTTTTGGGGCGCTAAAAGGATAATTTGCCGGCAGAATTATTTCTAATTGGAAAATACCACCCTGATATGGTGTTCCATCTGGTCCCATTATTGTAGCAGACCATACATTGAGTTCATGCTCGCTTTTGGGTCCCGCGCTGACATTAGATGGTGGGTCCATAGACATCTCCATTATTTCTTTCATTATTCTTCCAGATACATTTCCTTCTGTGACAGCCATCTTTTGGGGGTAAAAAATAAATCCAACTTGAACGACCACGCATAAATAAAATAATATTTAAATGGTAACAAACATTTATAGACATATGAAATACAAATATTTAAGTATGTAATATCCTATATAATCATATGCTTTATTATTATATTTTCATTAAACAAACTTTTTAGATATATTATGCTTTATAATTATTATCATATCATGGTTTAACAAAATAAAAACATTAAGGTATAAGCAAAGAAATAGTCTACTGCATAAAATATGAAAGATTCATCAAAAATATTTATAAATAAGTATTGTACGTTCAATACATTTTTTGGCTTAAAATTGTTTAACAAAAACAAAGTAAATAGAAAAGTAAAAAAATATTATTTTTTAAAATAGTCACTATGTAATGTAAATTATAAATAAATGATATCTATTGAATAAATCTAATATATCTTTTTATCCTTGTCTTAATTAAGGGTCTCAAATGCATTTTTCGAGTTATTATTTTTCTTTTAGCATATTTTCACGTGCTTTAAATGCCTTACATATGTGTATAATTATCTCGTATCAATAAAAATTTCAAAATGATTTATTTTTGAATAAGAATAATTCCTTTATTTAAACGAAATCCTTCGCGATTTATGATTCCTTGGCTATACTCTAGAGGCTCTTTTTATATATGGAATAATCTGTGAGGTTCTTGACCCACTGCAGCAACTGTTTCAATTGAGACAATCTTTTCAACTTAGGTACTCATACCGCTGTTAGTCGAAGCCCATACCGTCTATCGGAGTCGGATCGACCTTGCAAGGCAGGGTACCTGTAGCCCGGTACTTTTAGCATCAAACCAGGGCACTTTTATCATCCTAGTGTCACTCGTAAGCGTCCATATGGAGCCGTGCAGCTGACTTACCCGGAGCCCCCCTGCTGCAGACATTCCAATATAAGCGGAACGTCTGCGTGTTGCTTTGGTTTAATCTAGGCGCGAGTCTGTTTTTATATTTTCGTATTTATTGTTTTTCCAGATGCTTCTCCTTTGCTCTAGATAGAGCTTAAGATATTTTCGTGAGTTGTCAATTTAGTAATGGGTGCATTAACTAAATGCCATATATATGTAAAACTTAATGGCTATTAACCAAACCTATAAAACTCCCATCTCTGAAGAGGAATGAAGAAAATTGGTAAGTTGGCCATCTACAAAACACACACATGGATAGACAGTTTTGGACTTGAATTCCAAGTTTTTACTTGTCCAGCAGCTTCTGATACCTAAAACTACTAGTAAATTCTCGTACTTATTTAACGTCGTTTCGGAAGGTTGCACTATTATAATATTTATCATGTATTATATAAATTATTTTTTAAAGTTTTCGACTTTTTATAATAATTTAAGGTAGGTTTAGTTCTAGCCTTTTTTTTTATTTGGAATAACTTTATTTGTTTAATTGCTGTTATTATTGTTTAAATCTATAGTCTTAGTGTATTTTACTAAGAATAGTAATATTTTTTCGATTTATAAATACATTAAAATATTATAATTTTACTACATTATTTGAATTCATTATGATCATTTTCTTTCAATATAAATATATTTATCCCGTAAATGTGATATGTTGCAATATATAGCATCAATTAGCAGCTTATTTTTACTTACTATTATTGAATGCCATCAATTATTGAACATGATAGCATCCATATAAAATATATAAGCATTATTCATTAACATAATATAGTAATCTAAATTTTTTTGTTCATAAAACATTTTATTTATTATATCGTTTGGATTTGTGCTTTAGTGTGATTATTACTATCTATTATTATTGGGATTTATTACTATATAGTCGTATTATTATGAATTTGATATTTATTTCGTCTATATTATTATTATATCTCTTATTCAATCAAATTTTGTAATCTATTATTTCACTATATTCTGCTTTATAACTGTAAAATTCAATGCTATTATTTTTTTATTGATATATTACATATCTCCTGTAATGTAATATATTGCCACACTCACAGCCCATATACTGTTTAACTATTTAGTTTGATTGTCAGCTTTTGAAATAATATTAAATTTAAGACTCAGAGTACATTTTACAAAAAAATATTATGAATATTAAACGACCCAATTCTTTTATAACTTTACGCTATAATTAGTTTATTTAAATAAATTATTATTGCTGAGTTACTATTATTCTCTTTTTTCTATCACCTGTATTAGAAACCAATATCACTCGCTTCCCAAAATCACCACACAACTTCTTAATTTTGTCCCTTGCACCCATGCATTCTCTATGTTGTACTCAAATGATATTATCAATACCTTCTATATAAAATGCAATATACCCATCGATATGGAAATAAAAAGGGATTTAATAAAAGATACAAGCAACCAAATAGAAACAATTATAGATGCAATAGTAAAGATACTAGAATCTATAAAAATAAGCAGTAATGATGAATATAATGAAATTAAAAATCTAGTAATTGCTAAAGGAAAAATTATCGAGATTTCGAATTCAATATTCACTATTTATCGAAATTTGATCAAATTAAAATATTTGGACAATGAAAAAGACATCCCCAAGGATGCAGCAGGTTTTGACATTAAATATGAACTTAATAAAGCAATTAACAGTATTTATTTAACTATAGATGATGACACTACTATAAAACCACAAGATGATAAATAAAGCATATATTGTGTCATATATGGTATTAAACTTACTATTTTATATATTATCATCTTGTATGAGATCAAAAATATTATATGATAATGGATTCCTGACCAAAAATGACTAATTTATTTGCAACTGAAAATCGATAAAAATTGTTATATAAATCATTACTACTAAAATTTGAACAGATATTTTGGTAAAACATAATCAAATAGATGTTTATTTAAATACGATTATTGTAGTAAAAGCTATTTAATCATTTAGAAAAAACTTATAGAAAGTTGATTTTAAATGGAAAGTAATACTTTTTTGCAAATGAATCTATTTTATTATATAAGTTAAAATTAAAATGTGATGGCGTGGTAACTAAGTATAACATAAATTATCGAAATGTGCTTGGTATTACGCCATAAATAAAAAAATCACGAGTGGATTAAGCAAATACTGATATAGAGATAAATTAAGATAATATTGCGGAAATGGCTATAAATAGCAGGCAAATATAAAGAACACTAACCCTTTAAATAATAATATGACCCCAATTAAATAAAATTTGTTATTAATTTATATTACACATAGTCATATATTTTATCTGTGGTAAAAGTAATTAAATATTATTTATAAAAGAGTGCCAGCATTGTGGTAAAGCCAAAAAGTCGATCGACCATCTGGCAACAGGTTGTGATCGAATGCTTGGCCATGACTATACGCGAAGGCATAATGAGGTACTTAGGTGTATTCACCTTCTACTTGCGA